>QFET01014521.1:0-14570 GCA_003316355.1 Tuber calosporum
TGTGAGTCATGCGCACGATCAACCAATCACAACATAACAATGATTGCACAAGTGTGCATATGTGAAACCCCATGACTTCTAATGAGTCATAGTGCGAAATATAACAACCTTGTGACTCATAACTATGAGTCATGCGAAATTCTGCTTTGCTTAGTCACCAATCGTGACAGTGTTATGGGTCAACACCTAGTTATGGGTCACTAGGCTGCATTATATAGTGTGAATCAAAACGTTAATAAAACCACAATGTCCAACTCTTTCATATGTATGACATCAATAGAATGTTTGCGTGAGATAAGCATTCATTATATGAAATAATTTTAAAAATATATACAGTTTTGTTATTGTTATTGAAGTAATTGTCAATTTTTACAAATATGGCTATATTCAACCACAATGGCCCATGAGCTACCTTAATCCCATTGTTTCTCACATATATACAATGGGTAGAGTATTCTCAATGGTTTCACAAGTTGTTGCCTCAAAATCTAAGATATATAAAGTGAGCTACTGAATTCAATATCACTACTTTTGACAAATATTTTTCCCAAGCGATCTCCTTGCCTCTTTTAGTTACAACTTTATGAAAAAACCTACGCTTATACCAAAGAATGTCTAAAATGAAAGCCAATCAAGAGGACAGGATAGCAAAGGCTTGTGAAGCTCTCCAAAGTACTCCAGGAATCTCAATTCGCAAAGCAAGTCTACAGTTTGGGATTTCCTACACAACACTAAACAACCGGTATCATGGACGCATACAGCTAGCAATTCAATGTCATGCCGATCAGCAACTACTCAGCAATAAACAGGAGAATGCCTTGGTCAAATGGGTTAAAAAGTGGGATGATTATGGGTTGCCTCCACGTCGCTCTTATGATTATCAAATGGTCTATGCCATTTTGAAAGATCAAGGAACAGCAGAGAAGGTAGGACAGAACTGGATACAACGGTTTTTAATTCGGTATCCAGAAATTCAATCCAAGGTTGTGAAGGTACTAAACAAGCAGAGGGCACTTGCTACAGACCTTTCATCCTTTAAATCCCTCCTCAATTGGTTTTACAATACTCGGTGCAAGTTTCATGTTCAAGATGAGAATTTTTATAATATGGATAAGAAGGGATTTGCTATTTGGCTCTCTTGTAGTGGGCAGGTCATTTGCAGAACATCAAGCAGGAATCCAAAGGTTATTCAGGATTGTGACTGCAGTTGGGTCACTGATATTGAAGCTGTTTCAGGATCTGGAATAGTTTTGCCTCCTCTTATTATCTATCCTGCAAGGACACATGTTATGTGTCATCATGGCAATATCGACTTTGAGGAGAAGCAGGTTGCTTTCTCTACTCATTTGCCTACTGGATATACCAATTACCATATCACCTATAGGTGGTTGGTACAAATATTTGAGCTGAAAACCCGACCCACAAATGTCATCAAACAGCACCGATTCCTCATCCTTGATGGCCACAATTCCCCTTGTGAGAACTTTCAGTTTATTGAATTTGCTATCGAGCACAATATTCACCTCCTCTGCCTACCTCCACACTTGACCCATGTACTTCAGCTACTTGATATTGGTTTGTTTTCTCCTCTCAATACATACTACAAACAAGAGGTTGAAGTAAAGATGCGAGCCCATGGACCATATTCTAAGCTACAAAAGGGTGACTTCTATCTCATGCTCCATTGAGCAAGACTCAAGACCTTTACCAAGAAGAACATTCTGTCAGCATGGCGTGCGACTGGTCTAATACCATTCAACCGATATTGAATCCTCAGTGATTCTACTCTTCAATCAAAAGCCTCATCCCTACCACCTCTTGCAATTTGGCAACCTGGTCTTCGCCCACTTGCTGCTAGGTGTGACCGATCTACAAGGTTAAACTAGTTGGGAAAGTTAGTACGTGAGGTGCCAGAAATAGAATCAACATTTGATATCAGAAAGTATTTTACTGAGCTTGTTTCCCTACATCAAGAGACAGAGGCAGAATTGAAGATTACCAAAGAACCCCTCCAGCAGCAGCAAGCCATACAAAAGAGCACCAAGCCTGACTGCCGCTAATTAAAGGGTGGTCTTATACTGGGATCCAAGCAATTTGCACATCTGTACAGAAAGCGGGGAGTCCTTGACAAGAAGAAGAAGGCTGCAAGCCTTAGAAGACAGGCCCTCAAGCTTGTCAAGTTGAATGAGAGGGGACAGAAGAAGTATAGGTCTAGGCAGGTAGTCATTAGTAATGCTGATGATAAGTTGGAGGAGTCAGAAGGTTCTGGTGATGATGGAAATGAAGATAGTGATATGACATAGTTGTTCATATTGTAGGTCAAATATACCCTGCTTGAAGTTTTATAGCTCACATTTCCTAGCAGGAAAATCAACAAAATAATACTATGAGGACCACTACCAGACATCTCCGCCGCTCTACATGCCATCAAATCTACTATAACATAGTTGATGATGAATATATTTCTGCTTAAAAGTAACTATTTAGTATCATACACTTTGTATCCTTTATCTTTCATCATAGTACTTTCTCTAAATAAAAGCACATAGACTTGTTCTAAATACTGCTGTAATACTGTGATTACAATTTGAGAGTAAATAGAGTGTTTCTGGTTAAGTGGTTGACATTACTGGAGTTGTTTCCTAATAAATATATTTGACCCATATCTAGGTGTTGACCCATAACACCCCTGATTACGTTAGCTCTTATCATGTATAAACCCAAATAAGTAATAACCAACATCAAGTCAGTTGTAGTTGTAGAAAGATAGTAGGATACCGTTACAAACCTGATGGCGTATTCCAATCTTTCACTTGTTTTATAGGAGTTTATACACATGTTCACATGCACTCTTCTAGTAATATCCTTTTTCACTACTATACTTGCTAATCTGCAATTCCCGTTCAAAATCTGGATCAAAAGCCTCTGATTATGAACTTTCAACAGCCCTTGAAGAAGGCAATTGCAGGAGCTTAGAGTCAGGAAAGGAGAACAGTGTCAGGCTTAACCAGAGCTATGCTTTTGTACTAAACGATGAATTATTGAGGTTTTCATTAGAGATCACAAGAAAGAGGCTCAGTAGGAGAAGGCTGCATGCTACCTGCATGGTGGTTAGTCGTGGTAGTAGTGATCCTACAAAGGATACAGGTGATAATAATTGCAATCGTTATGGAAGACTAAAGGGAAGGAGAAAGCAACAGCCCAAGGGAGAGGGGAACAGAAGGTGGGGCATAGGTGATTTTAGTGATGATTGTGGCAATTCTAGAGACGACTTTATGAGCGAGTGTGCTAACTGAGACTGTGATGATAACAATGACCAAAACACGCCACCACCCACCCCATCAAACTCAACTCCACAAACTATAACCACATCACCACAATCAACCAATAATTCCGGACAAACTATCCCATCACCCCAGCCCCTCAATCCTCAAGGCCCTCACTACCCACAGAGACCCTCCTATCAACATCAACATCCAGCCCTGTCCAAGCCCCNNNCCCCCCCCCCCTCAGCAGTACCCATCATGACCATGGTAACCCAATTCACAATCTCACTACAAACAACTACAATCCCAGCCTTCCTAACCTCCTGCAGAGAGAGTAACTACAGTAGTGATAATAATGATAGTTGGAAAATCAAATTTCTTAACTCAACACTGTCTGACTATAAGGGAAATTGGTCCCTTTTCTGCACCCACAAACCCCAAAACCGAATCGAAGAAGCAAGGAAATACCCCCTGAAGGGCTCCAAGAATTGTACTTCTTGCGAAATTGCAGAGAATCACATTGGATGCTCTACAAAGGGGCTGGAGGAGTGGCTGAGGGGGTTCGTGGGCCTGTTGGAGGGTTGGAGAAAGCTGCTAATGGACCCATTAAGGGGAAGGGGGCAGGGAGGAAAGGGAGAGGACTGGAGTTTCCACAGAGGGATGGGGCCAATGGCGCATTCGGGGACAGAAACCTGGGGATAATTGTTAGGCTCTTGGGTGTGATTCTGGGCATTGGGAGTATATTTTGGGGAATTTGAAGGGGGTGTGAGTACCAGCGACGATCTAGGTGGGGTGGGAGGTATAGGTTCTTGAGTGGACATCACACAAGTGGTTTATCCCATTGAGTATCCCACGGTGGGGTTTGCGACAGTTAATTTCATCTGTATGATAGAATTACCCGCTTTTAATGTCAGGAGTCCCATCGAGAAAAACCCTCGTGATACGATATATCTTGGAGACCCTGGTGTGAAGGCCTGCAGTAATGGGTGCTATCGTACCTGAATAGTTATGCTCTTATAATACCAGACTATAGGGCCTTGGAGTTTGGATACTGAATTACTTGAAAACCTCATATCATATGATGGTTTACTATTAGTAGAACATCCTCGCTAATCACTCAGAGGCAGAGTACTTGATTTGCACACTCGGGTTTTCTCTTATAATAGCTTTGCAGGATCACACCCTGGACAGCTGGATAGTAAATAGTCCATAGTGCAGAAGTCACCAGTAACTCCCTAATGCAGAAGTGTCTGACAGCCTATCTAATTGATGAAGCACGTGATCGGGGCACAGTTCCAAAGCGCTTTCAGTTACTGCCGGCACAAGTACAGTATGAGGAACCATCCCGTTCTGTATAGATTACAATTCTTCAGCCACCCGCACCCCTCTCCCCTCCCTCCCAGTAAGTGCTTCACCCCGACCAACGATCACGCACCCAAGACAACTGAAACAGCCCCAAATACATTGCTACAATAACCGTCAAACCCAATTCAAGAAGCCATTCACAACCTGTCCCCACTCCCCCCCTCTCCGCCCAAACCTAGAAAATCCTAAAAAAGACCCATCCACCAACCACACCCAACACAAATCCAAGCCGGTACCCGATCATCGCATCACCCCAGGTCACTCGCATGCCAGCAGACTTTTTTCCTGATTTACCCCCATTTCCAGTATTAGTTCCCGACGCCCCAGGGGAAGTGGGACCAGTGGGCGAACCATTTCCTCCGGAACATCCTCCCCCGTCAGTGTACCCGGCGCATCTGCAGCTCCATTCCCGTTAGTCCTAGCTCCAATCGCAAGAAAAAAACAAAAGAAGAGATAATGACAAAAAAGAGAACACTAAAGTTAAGCTTTGAAAAGGAATGGATGGGTTTATACGCACACTTCCTCAAGCAATGGCCTCCCAAACGGTTCTAGGGAGCTCTCGAAGTCCTGGAAAGTCCCCGCCTTCCTAGAATTTGTTAATAACGGTAAATCCCCCGGGGAAGGGAAGTCAGGAGTGGTCAGTTAGTATCATACCAGTCTACAGTAGAATTCGTCGCAGCCCTATTCCCCATGAACACAAGGTACAAAACATCACTCTCAGAGTGTCCGCTATTCCCCGTCATACCCGGGCCAAAGCAAGCGGTCGCCAGGGAAATACTCGCTTCACCAACAAGCGTGCCACCATTCGTATCGCCCCAGACGGCGTAAAACTGGACCGCATCCACACCTCAGCCTAAGCCACAATCCCTTCAAGTTAATCAGGAAAAACGCAAACATACAAACTGGTCACCACAAACAACTACCGCAAGACCCAACTCCGGGACTCCGTACCGCGTCGGTTCGAATGAGGGCGAGTACCGCTGATTCCCGAACACGATGTAGGAATGTTTATTGGAGTCCAGGTCCTCTATGCCGAATTTCGCCGCTCCATCTTTAAACGCGGTCAGACTCTGTCCTGTTGGGTCATTCACGCACTGTCCGGCGGAGCGGTTGGCGCCGTCGCAGTCGATGTCCATATCAGCGAGAGATTTGGGGCCGGCGAGCCAGAGGAATCTACGGTCGGGTGTTGTGCAGTACCTTGCTGATTTGGCCTGATTCTCGGAAAATTGGAAGCCGGATTTTAGTTCTATTGGACATTTTCCGCCCTGCAGAGAATACCTGGTTCAGTCCGTCCCGTCAATTGTGGTAAGTATGCAGGAATTGTAAATACGAACTTTGTACTCGCCAAGGAAGGATTGAAGATTTTGCGGGATTTTTCTAGTCAGGGCAGTTTCCGCAAATGACAGAACGAGCGTGGCGAGTGTTGCAAGCTTCATTATGGATTTTTGTCTACTATATCGGGTCTACCCCAGCAGTCCAACAAATAAACAGAGGAACAAGGTGAAGGTGTAAGCTTTATGTGCAACTATTAGCTGATGACGCTTGCGCTACCCCCAACCTATGTCTTTATATAAACTCCCCGGGTAGTACTTTTCCCAAGAAACTTCAGCCTGCCCTACCTCAGAGCTGCGCACCCGACCAGGTAGGGAGCTCTATTGGTGAACGGATACGCTATCTGTGATGTTTCTGCAACTTTCAGTTAGAAACAAAAACTTGCCGATACTGATAGTTACCACACTATGATACTTGGTCGAAGCTGAGGTTTTGCTGTTCGTTTAGAGGTATGTACCCAAGTTGTTGTGGTTGTTCGGAACATGAGGTACAGATCAAGGACAGAAGGATGAGGCTGAGAAGCTTCCTGTGCCAAGACTTTGAAAGTCACACAGGCTGATTGTGATGTTCCCTTGCGGCTAAATGTGTGATAATTTACAATTCCAGTAACTTGAACCCGATGCCCGACACGGCACGAGGGTTTACAGTGGAGCACAGCTATGCAAGAGCCTCCACACGACTTCCTATAAGATAGAGGTTCCTTGCATTCTATAAGAGCTTATGAAATCTACCATCAGATTTTTTCGTAACACGAGCTCTAGCTATGGGCAGTTGTCCTTAGGTGAGTGATGTGTCATGAGGCTCAGCACTTTACTAAGGAAAAATAACGTTATAATATTATTATAATATTTTGAATATAGTGGAAGTTAAGGTAATCATACTTTGAATAATGCCAGAATAAACAACTCAGTGACACCTTCCACTACCCCTTAGTGCTATCATATGTGATCCTATACTCTCTCACTATTATACTAAATTTCTCATAAAGTAACTGCTGCTAGGGTGCTGGTATATTGAGGTAATACTGATTGTTTATTCGAAATAGTAAAGACCGAAGAAGAAGTAACTAGCTAGCTGTACTTCTCAATATCCAGAAGCAAATCTAGTGTTGGCCCCTATCATCCAGGTCTAATACACGTTCACCTTCGGTGTACCTTAATCAACTTTATTCCTATATAGAGGAGACTCCGCACGTACTTTGATACCTACATTGGGTAATTTATCGCAATATCATCATTCCGTCCGGTCTCATGTATAAACGAGATCAGCCAGCTGCCCGGTAGTACAGTGAGGCCACAATGATCAACCATAAGCCATCATAGCTCTTGTATAACATACTCACGAGATATCCATTTAGCACACAGACAATCCCCAAGGAGCTGAGCACCATCCGGCACCCCTCACCAACATCGCCATTCGCCATCCCCAAAACAGACACCATCTACACTCAAGTTTTGCTTATTTGAGTATCTCATAGTCTCCTTACCCACTAATCGCATCCTACTGGCATCTGCCCCGATCATCGCTACCCCCATCCTCTCCAAGACATTACCGCCCGCTCTGGTAGCCTGCCGGATCCCAGTCTCCCCATGCCAAACCCCCGCCGGTACCGGGGCCCACCCGGAGGGAAACCCCCACAAACCGGGCACATTTAAAAATGGGGCAACAAGAAACCAGAAATTTTACCTATGCCAGAATACAGATATTAAGGCCCATTAGTCTCCAGCACGTCCCATTTGGAGTCTCGGCGTCGGCAAGATCGAGGGCCCATGAGCAGCATAAGTTACATTCTAGCCTGGGGCTGCGCAATCGATAGGAGTGTTGACCAAGGAGAGATCGAGAGATGTGTATCCCCCCAAAACGAAAACAAGAGCTAACTGGGTACCTCGTGGCAGAGCTGCATGAGTGGCAGTAAGCAATATTTTATTTCTCCAAGAATAGCTCCCATGGAGGGAGTTCAGGGAAAACACTAGCATATCCCCGCCGCCCAGGAATTGGGGGTCTCAAGAGCACGCTAAAATCTACACCAAGTGTTAAGTTAGCCTCTAACCTCCAATTCTCATTTTATATATTCACTGACCCCAAATCCCAGCGGAAAGGTTGAGGTCGAAAAGAGAGAACTTCGAATGATATAGCAACACTAGTTATCATACGTGATCATCAGCCCAAACATTGAGCAATTAAATATCACACCAAGCCTCCTGGTGCCATGGGCTAGCACCCCGTGAACTAGTAGGGAGCGCTGTGGATCAAAAAAAGAATACCTTAGTTTTAATGGCACCGAGTGATCCACCATGAATTCTCCCGACTATGTATAACCGCAATTGTCCCTCAACCCGAACGGTCTGCGGTAATTTAATCTATGTCAACAAAAGCTCTGGACCAGAGAGATGCCGAAGTTAATATCGCCAGACATAATAATAATTTTAACGGTTAATATATCCCTTCCGCTGATTTCGTCTTTTTGTCCTATCTGGGGCATTATACCGAAGGAAATGATCTCAAGTCCCTCACCAGACCCCCTGGGGATCACAAAATCTAAACTCCTTTAGTGGCCTGTGACTTATGCTATATTCTTTTCTCTCCCAAATTATGCCACTCGGGTTCCTTCTTGTGCAATAGTCTACACACTTAAAAGCTGTGAAATTCCGGAACAAACGAGGGGATAATATCGCTTAGGCAAAAGTAGGATGTAATCTTGATACAGAAATCTGTGCATCGACGTGTGAATTGCTGGGCGCCAATGTCGTATCCAAGGGGATCAGAAAGCCACTATAATAAGACCTCGGCAGATTTTTAACAGAGATAATCATCATTCAGGCAGATGTAGGAATTGTGCCGACAAGTACCCCCAAGTAACCAAGCAAGAAATTTGAGCCGGAGCAAATCGACGCACCAAGGACCAAGGTAAGAAACCAACCCTCTCAGCGAAAATAAATTTTAAAACTAGAGAGCGAAGAGTAAACAGAAAAAATGAAAAATGAAAAATGAAACCCCTCAATTATCTGACAAGGAAACACACAAAGAAAACATATAAAACTCCACTAAAAAATAAGAGATGATAATCCTAAGCAAAAGTCGACCCCAAGACCGTCTCCTCCCTCTCTAACCCCACCCACTCAACACTCTTCCTCCATAGGACGCCCTGCAAAATCTCGTCCCGACTGGCACAGCTACCATCTGTTTTCTTCCTGCAAACATAATATCCACTCTCTTTACCGAGATCTTCCACAGCAACATCCATGACGTCAGTGCTTGCATCCCAAGGAGTGCGGAACCTGGAAGTGACGTATTTGAGCAAGTACACCGCCGGGGCGAAGACGTAGTTCATGAGTAGCTTCACGACAGCAGGGTGTTCGGCAAAGCAGCGGGATGCAGGCATGCCGCCGGGATCGAGTACCGATACTGTGATGCCGGAGAGTTTTGGATCCTAAACCCTGTTAGATTTATGTCATTTAAAGAGAAAGAGGTGGAATATGGGTGTCATACCTCAGAAAGCCGCCTTCCAAGATCATACATGAACATGGTCTGGCATAGCTTCGCAGTAGCATACCTCGTGAAGCCTCTATGAAAGGTGGTTTTTGCATCTTCAGGGGCAGGCTTGATAAGTTCCTCGACCTTTTCCGGGATCCCAGGGCGATAGGGGCTTATCAGGCTAGGTTTTTCGTTCGAGTGCTCTTCCGAACCGATTATGATTACCCGGCCGGCCCTCTCCATTGAGGCAAGCAGCCGCAGGACGAGCAGGAAGTGGCCGAGATGGCAGACTTGGAATGTGGACTCGTAGCCATCCTTTGTGAACTGTATCCCGCTATTAAGGCTCCAGGCGAATGCGTTGCAGACGATTGCAGCAAGCGGGGGTATAGTGCCAGAGGATATTAAGGACATGACAGTCGTGGTGAATGTTCGCACGGAGGCAAGTGAGGAAAGGTCAAGAGATTCAATACGGACGGAAGCAGAGGGGTGGCGGGAAGAGAGGCGACGAAGGTTCTTTGTGTGCTCATCAGAATCGGAGGTATTCCGGACAGCTAAAAGAAGAGGGTGTTCGGGATGGTTAATAAGGAAGTTCTCGACGAGGGCTGTCGCGAGTGTGCCATTTGCACCGGTGATGAGGACTGTTCCTTGAGGAGCCATGATTGCTTGAGCTTTAGAGAAATATAGAACGCTAGATACCTAGGTAGTTGAGAACTGAAGGAAATTACGATAGAGGGGATGCCCTTTTATCTCCAAGTCCTCAACACCGCCCGTCCGCCCACCCGTCCATCCGTTACCACAAAAAGGATTTCTAGAGGAAAAATAAAATAACCAAAAGCAATTCCAGCTTCGGAGAACGGCTGAAGCGTGCGAACCCGTCTGTTTCTCTTGCAGGAAATATTCCAGAAGCAGCACCATTTTGCGTGTTTCCCCCTGGTGAGGGGAACACATGAAACATAAATTCCGAACCGGTCTGAAGTCAACCAGCATTCCCCTTTCTGAGAAAAATTGTGATACTTGTAGAAAGCCGAACCCAAGATTGAGAGCTCTAATAATGATATCTCTTGATCGGATGATCCCTGTTCACCTACCGGTATTCTCCAGTTTGCTTGTACTTGTACCCGAGTGCTCTCAACTCCGAAGCTTTTGCAAAAAGGACTACTACCGTATTGCATACACCTAAAAATAGGCTAAAGCCTCAGAATTTTGGTGGTATGTAATAGTAGTTAGTCTTACAAAGGCACAACATGAGAAGGCACAGTGCTGTACAGTACTCGTACTGAGTACAGTACATGTTTCCGTGGTCTGTATCCCCCTCAAACCGCCCAAAGAGCTCTTCTCATATTCTCACCACAGTCTGCAGCTGCAGCTCTGAGAGCTGCGATTGGCTGAAGCCCGTGTCTTCTTTCCGCTTTTTTTTAGTTTTTTTTTCAGCGTCAGATAAACTCTCTCGCTATGATCGCATGTGGGGAACCCGGGGAGAGGCTCGAGGACCGAGAGACCCGGAAAACGTGTTCATGTCGTGTTACCTGGTCGTCTCCCTTAATTTGCATGGTGCTGCTGCCCCCACAAAAGGGTGTGTGTCTCTCGTCCTCATCCGTTTCCTATTGAAATATAGGATCCCAACGAAATCCTGCAATAGCTATTCGTATCCTGCAAAGCATGAACCTGTGAAAAAGAGAAAATTAAGGAATGAGAAATATCTCCAACCTTTTCCCCGCGGTTTGGTTTGTCGGCACAATTGCCTGACAACGAGAGACCTTTTTTTTTTTTGGTTACTCGTCTTTCCAGCCCTGCAGATCAACATCTGCGCTACCGTAGAGTATCGAGGAGAAAACATCCTGGAGAAACACTATTACTCTCTGCATTCAATCAAAGTTTACAACTTGGTAAACCTTTAGAGGCATTTCTAACGTAGTAAAGGAAACTCGAACATTGCCAGCGTAGTCCCATGACACAGGTGAAACTCCTACAGTCCTGACCAAGTGTCAGCAAGAGTGTTGGTGATCGTATCACAACGAAGCCCCGAGCCTGCACTGTGCGAGCACCGGTGCTCAAGCCTCAAAAGAAACTTTAACTATGCCCACAACGGGTTCTTGTATTGATAAGGGTACAGCAGAGCAGGAGGCAAACTCCCCACCAGAGTTGAGACCAAGCGGCCACATAGAGATCAGCGCAAACCGTCCTAAGGTCTCTCTACTACTGTGCAGGAAAATAAGATATGGTTACTCATCCCTTTGGAGCCAAAGGGAATGGATGAAAGAGGCATGGACGAGCTTGGTGACAAAAGAAATTGACACCCACCTTTGTTTCCATGCAAAACGCATAAGTTTAGCCAACCACCACAAAGGCACCCAGGAAATTTTGTACTTTGAACAGTAACCAAACAATAGAGAATCATTGAGAACATACTCCAGTATAAAATTGTCAAAAAAAAAAAAAATTTATTTGTTCTCCCGACTGCCGGCAGAGTTATCAAGTTTATTCCTAGCTAACTAAGAGGAGATACCGCCCTGAGGGAGTGGAGCCAGCCAGCATGGTTGCCATGTCGATATTCCAGACAAATCAGCTGCCCTTGCAGTGTTTTTAGGCTCCTCTCGGAACCTTGGTGCTTAGTGTTCGATTACCGTATGTGAATCTTCACGTCAAACTCTGCTATCAGCAAATCCCTGTATTTTTCTGACATTTTGGTGGTGAGTAGGCACCTATTGAGAACAGGCGTTATATGAAAACCCCGGCGGGGGTGAGTTTCTTTTATCGCGGAGCCAGGGTATAATACCCGTATTATGAAGCGAGGATCACAAGGCTTATATGCGCCGCCCGCACTTGAAGTGCCTCCTGCTTCAATAATTTCATTCTAACTAGAGGGAGCATCCGCCAATCCAGACATGTGCTATGGCAATGCGCCTAGAATGGCACAGTGAAATGCCAGAAGGCAGTGAAATCAACGAGTGGCACAAGTTAGCTCAATACCATGCCGAGAAAGGGCGGCCTGCTGTTTCTAACTACTACCCGAGCATGTCTCCGATTTGGTTTCCCTTTTTTTTTTTTTTTTTTCTCTCACTGTATTTGCCCCCATCCTGCTTGGACACTATAATGCCGTGCCAGGCATCTTGATATGGAGGCTTGCGCCGTGGCACAAATTCTCTCCACCAAGTGCCAACAACGCTACTTATACAGTACAGCCAGGTCCCCAAAGTCCCCATCCCTTCCAAGCACTACCAGCTCCCAGAAACCTCCGGCTTGCTCTCTCTTTCCACTATTCGGTGAAACAGATTGTAACAAAAGCTTTCAATGCCCCTAGAGGCATATTGCAAAACAGTTATCCAAAGGACGCTTGGTGTTCTGTTGCTGTTAATAGGTATTACTCCTAAGGTACAAGGAGGGATATAAAGACTTTACGGACGGGGGCGCACTATACGCTCCTACCCAAAAATTCTTCGTAACCACCCAGCCCTTGTCTGTTCACGTAGCTATACCGGTAGTCATTTGGTTGGCACCAATGTACTAGGCTAGCCACAACTACTATTCTGGCGACAAAAGAAATGTGCCTCCCTCAGGTTTTCGATACAAGACACCAATTTCCAATTCATGTCTAGCAACAAATTGAAAATTCAATGAATCTTTCCATGGAGAGTTTAACTCAAATAGTTACATAGTTAAATATAGGCTAGAGTAATAATTCTACAAAATCTAGTAGTCTGAATTCTAAAGGGAATGCTGAAACCCATGCTAAGACAGCCAATTGGAATGGGATCCTGCATAGTAAGAAAATCAGTTGACTTCTTGCCTCTTGTCAGTGTTAAGGACTGTCAGTAAAAATTGAAAAATTCATAATGCTAACCTTCCTATAGATAGTCTTCTTGTGATATAACAGTTTAAAGTACAGGATTTCCTGTGGTTGTTTTTGGCGTTGATTGAAATCGTAGTAACCTTGTACGGAAAACCTAGGGGATGCATTCATTTTGTCGCCAGGACTACAGTTGGGAGCCAATCCAAGAACAGCCACATGTAATTCAAATTAATATACAAGTGTGGTTATGGAGATTTTACAAATGGGTAAGCATAGTGGAGGTACTCTGAGTTAGAAGAACTCTAAACCAGGTATGACATAGCAGTTGTGGTATAAAAGAGGTTTATTGCAAGAACTTCTTGGTATATGAATGGATATGAATGCAAAATAGGTAGAGTTCATCAATGCTAATATGTCCTTCCAGGCTCAAACAACTACCTGCCCCTTGAACCTAATTTCTTGTTAGCCTGATTCAAATCTAGGGAATCTTTAATCATAAACCTGTTATTTTTTCCGTAATAAAAATGTTTTGACCTATCATATCTAGATACCTATAAGTAAACGGAACTAAAAGAGAGACAAAGCTGGCACTTAATAATAGAGCAATAACTGAAACCTGAGGTTTATACTAACGTTTAGAGTAGGCTCGAGTGATTGACTCTGGTTAACTTGTAACAGAGGATTTGACATCAGAGAACTCTTATAGGACTTACTAATACCAAGAAAAAAATGGAATCAATTAATAATATGTTGTAATCATTAATGGGTATATAAATGTTATCTTATATCAAAATTGTGCTCTCACCATTCCTGATTGAAGTTTAGTTCAAAGCTTTTAAATTTTGAATACAAGGATAGGAATCTCCATGATTGAAGTAATTGAAAAAGCATTAAAGATCAAGGGAATTTGTACTAAAATTAGTAAAATTTGTAGTAGAGGAAGTAGAAATAATCCCAAAAACTGCCAAGAAATAATTAGAAGATAGATCATCAAGGAAAATCTATTTTAAAAAGTTTGTCACAAATCGTGACTTAGCAATATGGAATATTTCACATGACTCACGATTTGTGAGATCATTTATGATTATGATGTTTGATTTGATTTATGTGTATGGTTTCATGACTCATGATTGTGAGGTCATATGATGTTATGACTTTGGCACCTGACTACAAGTATGAGTCAGGGGCTTTACACATGTGACGCGATTAGTGCACATGACCTTTTATGGAAATTGGATATTATGGGGATTGTATACTATGACTCAAATTGTGAGTCATAGGATGTCTATAAATTGTACATGGCATGAATACCGAGTATGTTCTACATTCTCGAAAAAGGATTA
>QFET01014527.1:0-15665 GCA_003316355.1 Tuber calosporum
GTATGAAATCCATCAGCTGACTCCTCTGAGTCAACTGCGCCGCGCGCCAACCAATCATACCTCATATAATAAGTCATATGCCCTAAGGTGGTCACATGCGCGAAACCCATGACTCATAGTGTGAGTCATGTGCGAAAATCATTACATCATATGACTCACAAATGTGAGTCATGCGCACGATCAACCAATTACAACATAACAATGATTGCACAAGTGTGCATCATGTGAAACCCCATGACTTCTAATGAGTCATAGTGCGAAATATAATAACCTTGTGACTCATAACTATGATTCATGCGAAATTCTGCCTTGCTTAGTCACCAATCGTGACACTGAGTATATCGCTTGCTCTGAGGCTGCTAAGGAAGCCATTTGGATTCGGCGTCTCTTCTCGGAACTGCTAACACACTCGAGTCCTTCAACTCCTATTCTCCTTTATGCTGATAATCAGAGTGCTGTCCCTCTAGTTAAAAATGACCGGTTTCATGAACGTACCAAGCACATAGATACGAAGTATTATCATGTGCGAGATCCAGTAGCCCAAAGGCTTATTGCTATTGAGCATGTAAGTACTCATGACATGACGGCTGACATACTTACAAAGCCCCTAGTTCGTGAAACTCATTGGAAACACCTTCATAAATTAGGACTAGTTTGATTTCTTTTATTCTCTACCCAATACTTTGCTTTTATTTCCCTACTCTCTTTATGATTGCTCAAGGTTGAAATTTATTCCTATGCTACAGTTGTTATATTTTCTTTTACTTTGTGTTGTCCCTTGTCGCAGTACTCTTTTTACCTACTTCCCAAGGTTTTTTCCCATGAAGGTTTTCCAAAGAAGAGGTTTTTTTAATGAGATTGTGGGACTTGATTTTCTTATGTTATTTTGCTATGGTTTCTGGGCATCATATTAAGTGCCGGCTCTATGCACGTGATTCTTCGGGCTGAGAGACCCTCGAAGCAGTGGGAGTGTTGGAAACCATGGTGTATGGCCGCACTTAATGCGGGATGTGCCCGCACTTTGTGGCCGCACCGGTGTGCGCATGCATTCGTCCAGGACGCGTAAGCCATGAGAAACTTGGCACATCCTTGTTTTGTTCTTCTCTTCTTAGCATTTTTTCTTTTCTTTCCTCTGACCTTACTTCCTTTGACTTTTTCCTTCATCAGTTCATAACAATCAATCATCAGTTCCTTTCCGCTGCTAAAACCATCACCGTAAATCATTACCTCTGAATCCACTATTTTCAACATAAATTAGTTCTGCTATACCGAGTGGGAGACTGTGATACCCAAAGGCTGGGCTTTAGACGTACTTAGCCTGCTTTTCCAAGAGCCTCCCAGGAATTCTCTCCCTCGCCGTTACTCAGCACGACCGAGTGTTCCTCCGAGGGCCTGCAGACACCAGAGCTGATACTCCGTGGAATTCTCGAGTGTGCCGAAAGAGCACCCTTGGGGGAAATCCTCCTAAGCTCTGAGCACGGAGCGGAGGCACAGAGTTCCCGATCGGTAGAGCACTAGAGCGATCACTCCCAGTATCAATAGGAAAAGGCGAGCATGTATCCTGTTCGATGTGAAGGGGGAACATAATAAATCAAGATGCAAGTTCTCAAGTGCCTGGACTTGGTGTCAGAGTTATTTTTCTTTGTCTCCATGTATCGAAATGTCGAAAGATTGACTACCGGCGATACCACGAGGGGGCTGCTGAAATACGGCCTTAAGAGCTTGCATTAGCGTCTCACAAACCACCCCAATTTACACATTTTGTGTCACTCTTTGCTACTTTGTGAATATGCTTCTCTAACCTCTTGGGCTAGGATTGTCGTCCCCATCGTAGAAAAACCCTATCCCTTGGGAGAACATCTCTCGTCTTGGAAGATTTTCCGGGGTCGTTGGGTAGTCACCCAGGGTTGAACTTCCCCCCCTGGGCCTAGTACAATGAAGAACCAGGGTTTATCCAACAAAGTCTAGGCACATTGGAAGCCTTGTAGCGAGCCAATAGGTTCGTTAACGTTGGGTGAAATCGGACAGAATACATCCCTACCCCGACCTATTTCTCTCGCACCGCCTCAGCAGTGCTGACCTTTTAACCGCTCAATCCCTCCCGCGCTGGCCTGCTCCAAACCTTCCTGGTTGATCTAACTAGGTGCATACAGCGTCACTCGATATAAGCAAACATTTACAACGATGAAGCTCACATATCCTGACTGTCCTCCGTATTGGATTCGAAATTTGACGGATCCAGAGGCATCCCCTGCGGTGTTGATACTTGTAGTTCCGAATTTCCCTACATCGCGCTAAAATGAAAGCCAAAAAAAAAAAAACTAGCTTGGCACTTTTTTTAGAAATGGCAATCGAGTGATATAAAAGGCACGGGCACTACTAACCCTATTGTGAGAGTGATGGCTGTGTGGTATGGCGGCGCACCTGCCGATATTTTCTAACAAAGATCTGGAGTCATGTGATAGCATTACACCTCTACGAGATTGAATCAGCCAATCAAAGAAATGCTTCAATCTCGCTAGTGTCTCTTGAGCGCGATGTAGGAGAATTCGGCACTCTCAAAACTGTAGGGATAGCTCTTAGCTTGGAAAAAAACATAAGTTTTTGGTTGCTAGTAACCCTGACCGTGTTCGGGCGCCTTGATGTTTGGGAGGTTTTCACTATTATCTATTATCCATAGACCCTATATTCTTTGTTTCCCTTGTTATCAGTAAAGTCACTCTTTACCATGTCACTCTTTTAACAGCTATACAAAAGATTGGACAGCGCATACCAATTGTGCAAACAAGGTTTGATCTTGATTGGCTTACCCCTACCATTTCCTCTAGCACTACTGGGTAGTTTCCAAGTAAATACAAGAGATTCAACTTTCGGTCCCGGAGGTGCTAGGACCTTGATAGTAACGATAAGATCATATCAAATTTGATAGGGAAAAGGCAATTGACTATGACTATGTTTTCCCTGCAGGGATTATTCAGCGCATAGGATATGCCGAGAGTAAGGAAATCGGCGATGAGGATACTAGAGTATGGCTTTCATTCGTAAAGATCATGGGGCCTTCTTCTTTGGAAGGCTAAAGCATATCATAGCTTGTAGGGCTAGGACATAGAGCAAGAGGTCCAAAGGAAGGGATAAGCTGAGGTTCCGACTGACTACTCACAGGAGAAAGAGTGACCCATTGCTCTCTACAAAGCTCACTGTGTGATTATCTGCACTTTCTGTCTTCCCTCAATGACGACAAGCCTGCTTCGTGCACATCCGAGTGACAGCTCATCCGATGTAGCAGTTATGCAGCTATCACATCCACCCCACACCCCCATCCACCACAATATGACGAAACTTCAGTATCTCGTATATACGTTCTAGTAGCTAGTAAAACGCTAGGTGAATACCCCTCCAGGAATTCCCAAATAGCGGATTTCCAAAGGCCTTAGACATTGGAAACCCTGCAGCCGTTTTTAGCTCGCAGTGATTGAGGATGTATCGTACGGTAGTCACACTAATGGGGCTTGTAGACTTTTTTGTGAACATTGCAAGGGCCCTACCCTCAGAAAGACAAAGGACTAATAACCGGTACTCCAGAAGTTCAATGGTAGGAAGGATATCCTACCTGGCCAGGTTTATATCAATTTCAAGCATTGAGAACTACAGCTTGATCTAAGAGATTGGAACTATTGGATACTCTTCGGAATTTCACTCTTTTAGTCCTTTTGCCCACTTGTCCCTCCTACGTTTCATATCAATTTTTCCACCACAAATCCGAGATTGGCAAGTCAAAATAAACAGTCCTCTACAAAAATGTCCTATGATTAATCAAAAGGCTCCCGGTTCTGGTGGGAGAGGCGGAACTTTTTATGATACGTCAAGTTCTCAAAACTTTGAGCATTTGGGCATCCAGTAACTTTCTAGAGTCCTTTGGCTTTGAATTATATTAATCGTGCTCTCAGATGAGGAACCTCCCCTCTGAGGACAGACTAACTTGGCCGTTTCCCGAACCAAATGTCGTCAGCTTGGATAGCAGCCCGGATTCCAGCCTGCCCTTTGCACAATAGTTCATGATGGGCTATTTTTCTCTTTTCTGAGAACATGTTCTTTCTCTTCAATCGTCATCCGATTCCCCTGATTGTCAAACAAAGCTTCTCTCTGTAGTTTTCCAACTGCAATGATCGGACCTCAGGCTAGGAAGCTAGACTTGCGTCTCTTAGTGAGGTCGGTCCTACTCTCCCCTATACCCGGGCCAGCGGAGGCCTGAAAGGCAGTTTTGTTTTGCTGCCCCCCCCCCTTAATATTATATGGGAATGAATTCTGGGCGTCTTGACGTGAGAACTAGTTTTTGTAGCTCCCGCGGTACTAGGATCTGTGACAATTGGAGGGACATGGTTTCGGTCACAAAGGATTATACATTAAGTTCTCGCCCCCCATTTAAGGAAAGTTTGTCCGCTCCGTCTCAGGGTCGTTTCCTTGTATCTATTTTTAGAGAGAAAGTTCTCCCCTCTGAAGCAGAAAGCTAGACACCTCATCTTGTCAAGGCCACCGGAACGGCTTCAAGAGGTTCAGCCATGGTGGCCCTAGCTACCCAGTTGAACCTCAATCATCTCTAAAGTTGGTGTGTGATTGTAGCATCTTTCCTTACCCTGACTTATCTTGTGCGGTGCGGAAGGCACTATCCTTACATACCATGCCCTTTACATCTGGTGTGCGTAAATATGTCCGGGGATAGCTACCACCCGCTCACCTTAGCAAGTAAGTTCTAAACAACTAAAATCCCGGTTTTATTGCGTTTGGGCCAACAATATATCGCGCAGCGCCAACTGTAATCAAAATCGTAAAGTTGGCTAGAGGCCCAGGGCTCTCAGATAACGGCAGAGATGGACAAAGTCATTAACCACGCCGGTGCCATGGTAGAGAATACGGGACTTGGCTGTCGTGATGGTTTCGGAGTTGGTTGACGAAGAGAGAAATAGGGTTCAACACGGCAGTGGTGGGAGAGGTAACCTGGGCACCCTTGATATTCAGATAATATCCCTCAACAGTAGTAGGTTAGGAACAACGAAGGTCCTAAAAGGAGGTAGGGATGATTCTGTGAGGAGAGTCTTCCCTTTACTAGATAGCACCTCCAGCCACTTTAGCCCGGGAGAGACATGGGAACACCGATGGGACGCCCTGTGCGGATCACACCTCATCAAGCAAACCTGTGATCCAGCAACACTATCGCCGGAACTAGTTTCGGTGGCACTCAAGTTCATCCGGACCCGAATAACTGGATTGGCCACATTCCCGCTAGGATCGCCGTAGGGATAGGCCTAATATTCATACGGTATTACTTCATCTCGGCGACCATCGCCAAGGAGGCTAGAGAACAATGGACCGTATAGTAAGGGTGTAGAAGCCGATATTAACTCGGACTCGCTACCCGGTTGAGGAGTTTCCAGGACGGGCACTTGTAGGTACTTGTGCTCGATTGGTGTGTCCAAAGTTCCTTGTTGTCCACGAGTTGCAAGCTTGGCGTGCATCGAGCCCCGTGCCGTAAATTGCGTTTATGCGCACTGAAAACAACTCGAACACTCACAGTGATCGCATCTGGAAAACGAGCGCCGATGGCTTTATATTCCCGGCTCTCCGACCTATCGCGGCGAATGGAGCACTATTATTGCACTTGTGCTTGGGAGTTCTGGCGCGGGATGCGCGTCCCCGACATGCTATTTCCTAAGATATCCAATGATTAAAGACTTTAGAAGCGGAAACTTCCCGCCGAAACTTCAGCCTCGGATATCATAATTTCTGCTCGGGTGCTTGGGCTAGAAGCGCGAATCGGGTAGATGGACACCTAAAAGCAGATCCTTTTGTTCACTTTCTATTCGCTTAGTAATGGGCACAAAAAAAGTGGTGCCTTGGCATAAATTTGTCTGTGTGTCCACTTTTCTCAAAATGCCCCTCACGCCTTTCCAACTGATAGTGGCTTTGTTGAAAAACGGAATCCACCGAATTAAAAAGCAGTCGAATCCTAAACATTTCTACAAGTATAGGGAGTTTTTTTCTCTAGAGAAACTTCGTTGTTGTCGGGGCCGGTTCGTCACTAGATTTGGTGGTGGCGAGGGTGGATTCCGGACGCCGGCCGGCAATGGAACCAATTTTTACCGTACAGGCGCACCAGGCTATCCCTGATGACCAAAATCCAAAGAATTTGTCCGGGCTTGCTCCCCATGGAAGTATGTAATGCCGTTGGTGTCCGTATGCCTATTTTTGGCGGTGGCTCCTCCTTTAGATAGGAATAAGATCTGATAATCCGGGACGACGAGGTATCCGGGACAACGGATCAAGTTTTGGTGTGAATTTTTTTTGAATTCACAGCATTTCATACGGGACAGCGAGGTACGGTGAAAAGTGACCTAAAGGCGGGGTCCTCCAGTCGAACAGCAATTCCATTGCAACCGATCAGGCTTGAGCCAAGAATCACCAAGACATGCTAAGCAAGAAGAAATGATGCAAGTCGGGAAATATGTAAAATGGCAGATAAAGCAAAAATAAAATTAGCATTTATCTTCTCATTTATTACTCATATTATTTCATTCTCATTGGTTATTGTCATGTCTTAGTCACATTTGCTCCATCGTATTTTTCAGCCTGTCACTAGGTAGATTTTATCACTTGTTATGCCCTCGCCAAAAACTTTCACTTTTTGATCTTGAACCACTTTTCCTTATTACTAAATAATAATAATAATATTATTATTAATAACTACTGACCTCTTCTCCTTTCAGTTAGCTTCCTCTCAATGGGGGGATGGAGGGGGGGTTTGAAAAAATTACCTCTTGTGGTAAACTAGTTCAAGATCGCGATTGGCCTCTTTTGAGGACCCGGGTTGTGTCATTTTGCACTATATCAAGATCCGGGATAGCTAGGTTTGACTGTGGCAATATGCCCGTTAGGGCGGTCTCTCCTCTGTTAGGACTGTGTCATAAACCGAGCCCTCTTACCTACCTACGGTGCCCGAGTCTCGTGAAAAACTCTCGTGATTCGCCATCTCCATACGTCCCCCCGTTGTCTAATGTTGCGACTTCAGCTCACGATAGGTTTAGCTTGGCAAGTTAATAAAATTGCGAAAGCCAGTTAATGATATCATACACGGCCAACAGGCTCAGGCTAAACCGTGCGGGGAAAGCGCTTATCCTTCTTGAGAATTTTTGTCATTGAGACATAAGATTAGCGAGCTGAGGGCGATGGCGAACACCGGCAGCAAGAGCTTTTTACGGTAAACTTGTACCACAATACCTAAAGGTCCGGTCGGCCGAAGGGTTCCATCTGAAACATCAAGCCGGCATCAATCCTCACATTCCAGTCAGCCAACCAGGATTCTTCCACGCCGATCCATGACTAAACCTTTCCCTTTGGCCCGAGCAAGACCGACCAAGGCTGGACAATGGAGGACTTATTCCGAGAAGAATAGATGCTTTTAGCCCGCTACCCCGCTTCTTTCCTAAACCAGAGGATGAGCCTTCGCAAAAAAGATGGCTGTGGAGCTGTGTACCGGTATGTTGGCATACGTATTTGCTCAAAAATTCCAGGCATGCTGCTTCGAGTTGCTCGAGCCATCATATTATGGCTAACAACAACCCCGCAGTCCAGTTGTCCCTCCAAGACAAAAAGCTGAATCCATCCAACCTGGAAGGAAGTTTACAGGAAGCTGACGGATGTGGCTTTGCTGTTCTTAGAGGAAAAGCTGAGCGTGACTAGCGGGGTCTCTCGCTTCGCTGTTTGACTGGCTGGACCCGGTTGAGAGAAACAGTATTGTTAGGAACTGCTAGGAAGTCTCTGTAATACTACCGTACTAGTACATGCTGAAAAGCAAAAAAGGAACTTGGTCAACTTGTGGGATTTTCAAAATGCCCGGGGGTCTTGGTTCCAATCTTGGCGTGGTGTTCCCCACTGTTGGGGAGTTTGTTAGATAAAGAGCAGCTCTCCCCTCGGGATAGATGTGATGTCAATGTCAACAGAATCATAAGCACACTCACCACGCTAAAATACTCTATCTATTCCATCCAGTGGACACTACGTAGCCTAGTCATGGTAAGTCGTCTCTACTCTCTGGACGGTCTTTGCTTCCACTGCTAACCAAGCACAGTCCTCACAAAACCTAAGCTTGGCTCGACGCCTATCTCGATTCTTTACCATCTTCCGACGGGCCAACCCTAATACGTCAAGACAGTCGTTAGGAAAACCGTACTACCATGTCCCTTCAAACGCCGCGGCATCCTTCTTAGCATCGACCACACCCGTTACACTTGAGGAAAGGCATCACCAAAAATCTACTACTCCCCATGTGGCGCCGGCCAAAACCCTATCCGAAAAGTCTGAAGAGATGAGGCGTTTCGGGCGTGCTAGGTCAGGCACGATAACTATTGGCTTCACCGCCGCTTGACGGGTGGCGAGGCAGGCAAACGCAAACCTCTTTATTTGTCTCATCAGTTCGTTGTGTTAATGGGTGGGAGTTTCTGGAATGGGGGCAGCGTGGGCTCAGCGGGCGTTTGATTTGATTTTCCTTCCTTTTCTCTTCCAAACCTTTCTCCATGTGCAAATCAATAAAGATTATCCTTGATGAATGGCTATCAGGGCCCCCGTTATGTTCCATTTTGTGCTTGACTTGTAGTAGGCATCGTACAACCAACGGCTATTTCCAAGATCCCGTCCTACGACCGATTAATCCCTCAACGTTCCAAGGGCTACGGTGACTAGACTACAGTACATAGGGTGTTAGGGCCCGTGGCTCTGCTATGCGGCAATAACCGCTGCCGAAACCTTGGGGAATGAGGTTTCCTCCAGACCGGCCAGGCATCTTATAATAATATGATATCATACCACATTTACAAGGAACATCTGAGAAAGCCGTGAACAGGCGAGAAAAATGCTCCAATCAATCTGACTCCAGTTTATCTAATCTATGTAATCTGATGACTTGATTTTTACATAATGATGGGGCACATTTACCTTTTTTTTGACCACCTCACTCCAACAATATTATAATAATATTATCAAACACTGTCTACAGCTTATTTATAATAAAACTCCCTTATAGACCTAAATGAAACGATATGATTGGACTTGGCCCAATAACCGGGAACCGGGCGATACCGAGCGCACGGTTATCTACATGGAGGGAACATACATACATACAGCACACAGGGCTGGTGTGTGGTTACATACTGTACTGTACACTCTTGACTGCAGCAGAGCAGGATTACAATTTACCGGATACCCCAGCGACACAGTACACACACATATACGTTGCTCCGGACTTGATACAAGTGCCGTGCACACTAGCCGGGCGTTGTCAGCATTTAGCTAATCACGATTAACAGGAGTTTCCAGCATGGACTGGATATGTTT
Organism: Tuber calosporum; assembly: GCA_003316355.1. Taxonomy (NCBI): domain Eukaryota; kingdom Fungi; phylum Ascomycota; class Pezizomycetes; order Pezizales; family Tuberaceae; genus Tuber; species Tuber calosporum. The sequence continues at coordinate 9,385 of QFET01014527.1, forward strand.
TATTAGAGGGTTTGCGCAGACAGACCAAGGCGGTGCTGACATCAACCAATGACAAGGCTTGGTGACCTCACCCGGTCAAGGTGTAAAAATCGTTAAACCAGACCTGCAATTTGGGGCTCTAAATTCTGACTTCTGCTATACTTTTATGCCTCCGTGAGAGAACGATTTTGTGGCTAGGCTCCTTGAGTGCAATTTCAATGGGGGTGGCTTCAAGGTGCTTGAGAATTGGCCACTACTTGTATATCGCCTCTTGAAGGGACCAAGTTTAGGAAGCCCTACATCTGTTGGGAGTTTCATGGGCTCTTGATTAGAGCAACAACCTTTGTCAACACTATCAACAACTCCCACCTAGGTCAGACTGCGCAAACTCTCTATCACTGGCGACGTGGTACCAAAGGGAGACTTCCTGGGCCAAGGGGATTAAATTCGTGGTGGAATGTCCTGATCAGTCCTGCCTTTCTCTTGGGGTGGTGATGCCTTGAAACAAGGTTTCTTTGTGCTATGTTATGCGAACACAATACAGCATGTATGCGGAGAGTGCACCAGATGGCGGGCACATGGCTCCTCATAAGGGGTTGTGATATTGATGGCGACATTGGTGACGTAGTGTCTGCAAGTTTAGTGCTCCGGGAGGGAGGGAAGTTGACATCATTTGAATTTCGGATGAGAGTTGGGGGGTTAGGAATCTATATTTTTTTCCCGTTACAAAGAGTTAGGATTGCGAGTAGTATTTTTGGGGGCGGGCAGGTTAAGTTTCTATTGATGCGCTGTGCGAGTACTTAAGCCATAGCTGTCGTTTTGCGTGATGTGACGCAAATATGGTATTTGACTCTACTTATCATACTTTGGAAATTGAAAAGGTGAAAATGAAAACCTATCATGAGATTCTATGAGTAACGGCCAGTCCGTTAGACTATTGTTTAGACAGGAATACAATCCTCCGAGAGGGTGCGTGTACATGTTATAGAGGTGTCCGTAGAAGGTAGTTCAGTCTGACATTACTCATACCGAACTTTAGCAAGCTGTCACCATGTCTATGTCTACCCATATCCCCCCCCCAAAAAAACAAAAACCTAGGGAATCAAGAAAAAATCAAAAGCATTTTATCATATCTCACCCCACCGCCACCAGAATGGATTACGAGCTCAGCCATCTAAAGGCAAAATATCCCAAGGACTCCGCTACACCCATGATGTTCTACCCGCACGCCCCGCTATCACCGGCTCCTTCTCCACACCCACTACCAAGCGCACGCGGCACCTCCTCGCCGGCCACTTCTTCCCCTCTTCGCGTCATCTCACCAAGCCCACTACCAAGAACATACCCTATACCAGAGCCTGAACCTAGTGAACCGGAACTAGTACACCTCCCCCCCCACTCCTCTCCTTCCTTGTGATACTAACCAGCCACCATCGCCGTCACCGTAGTGCACTCACCACCCAAACGCCTTACCATCTTACTGCTTCGACTGCGACCTCGTCCACAGCCTAGGTGAGTGCGACGGTGTATTCGGGCTGAGTAAGCGCTCAGGTCTGTGGGTGTGGTTCGTGGTGAAGTGGATACGAATGATGGTCGGTGTCAAGAGCGGGAGGGTTGCAGGGGAGGATTCGGCTTTCGCACAGATCGTGGGTGTCAGAGAGGCTGGGTATCGATGGGTCGGAGGCGGAGGATGGGATTGGGGAGCTGCGCGGAGGTGAGAGGGAGGGAGGGAAGGATGGTATACTGATTTATTTTTCGAAAGGTTGGAGGAAGGGGAGGATACCGGTATATAAGTGTCTCTTTTCTTTTTCATTTTTTTTTTCATTACCAAAAAATGGAGGGATTGGATCGGTTTCATTGGACGCGCGTTTCAGTAGGGTAGACAGGTAAATAGATATATACATAAAGACCCTGTACAGTAGGGTAGATCGTCACTCTTCCATCAAGCACCTTCTGCCCCAGGTTCCTAACTACCACGCTTCTCCGATACATGTCTTTAGTTCAAGTACTACAAGTTTTCCCCAGCAAGTCCTGTTCCGTTCTCTACCTGCACAACCAAAGAACCACAATTTCAGATAGATTCTGCGAGCCTCCGCCACGTACACGAAGCACGGGTTTGCTCTGCCGTTCCCTATATAGACATTGCCTATCCTCCAGTTTTTTATCCAGTAAAATGCACCCGGGAAGCGCGGTCGCAACCTAGCTCGCGGATCCCCGGGCCCCGGGGAGCCACCTTCATTCTCTCGGTATATAATACAACGAAGGACCTTATTCTGATATGATACCAGAACGCCCGAAGTGAAGGCCTCACCAACGATCCGAACGTCACCCAATCCGGACAATTGGAAAAAAATTCCTAGAGGCTCTGAACCTGCCCCTGACATACCAACGTTAAAAGAGAGATGGGATAGGGGGAGAAGCGTCGATGGATAGGTCTTCAATAGACAAGGTAAAAGGTATGGAACAAATAGAGTGACCGTTCAACTTGTAGTATTAAAGATGCATTGAATTGCCAGGGTCCAGTTTCAAAGCATCCCTATTTCGCCATTGCTGCAACCATGGGTTTCTCGACTTATCTTGTTGGCTATGTCACCCGAGGGTGAGCGATACCATTCTAGGAAAAAAAGGATGGAGCAGAACGGCGCCTTGAGTGGTAGAAGTAAACACCACACGGGATCACTCCGATTGGCGACAATTTGCCCATCGTAACCTTTCGCCCGACCGGTAGACATCCTGGCTACAGGCATCTACCGTACTCTGCTTGCGCTCTTCTCTACTATCGCCCCACCACCGCAGTCCGCATAAGCCTGAAATACTGCAGCAGTCAACCAAGTTGCAATCTCGTCCATTACCCCCGGCACCTCTCACAAGACAAGCACAGTAATAGATCAACACAATTTAACCCCTGCTGCAGTACTAATTCTTGGCGCCGCAATCCTAACTGGGATATTGGATTTGACTTCACATGACAATTGCAAACCAACATCTACAAAGAAAAGTAGTAGAATTAGGGATGGAGCACGACCCAGCACAACTAGTCATACATGGGAGCAAATAGCCGGTGCATCCTCTGGCAGCACAGAACCAGTCCGGCCAATTCACACTTTTATAACCAAGTAACAAATCGTAACAAGGCATGAATGATAATAAGGTTGAGGGGAGGGAAAAAAAAAAAAAAAAAAAAAAAAAAAAAAAAAAAAAAAAAAAAAGGAATAGTAGCAAAGTTAGCAATTTTTTTTGTGATTGTTTTCAGATTCTCCTTGCGCGAAAGGTGAATTGTAAAAATAGAGGATAGAGGTGGCAGAGAGGAGAGTGGCGAGGAGCGAAAATTCTTCCGAAGGTAAATCCCTCCGCCAAGAATTACAATAGACTATATATGGCAGTGGATAGTGTGCCTAGAATCCCGAATGCACCAGCATTCCTATCAGGAAAGGACGAGCGATAATGATCTCCTAGGAAGGATGGAGGAACAATTGGTGGTGGGGGTGGGGGTGGAGATACTCGCAATATTATTGTGCGAAGGCAGACCACCGAATAGGGTAGTCTAAATGATCTTCTTCCCCTCCTTCCTAATGTCGATCCAATATTTATTCTGGTCTTTATATTCGTCTTCATCATTATCTTCATCTTCTTCACCTTCCTCACCTTTCTCGTATTCTTCATCGTTTCCGCTGTTGCTGTTGCCACCGCAAGCAGTTTGATCGAATGGATCATTGTAGAAGCGCTCTCTGGTGTTTGCTTCTCTGAAGCATTGTCTGAGAGCCTTTTACTTTCAAGTTAATATGTTTGTCTCAGTACTCGAGAAACGTGTGTGCAGGGGAGGGAACAGGGAGGAATAGAGTACCCTAGAGACACAAGTTGGCAGATAGCGGGCCAAAAGCTCCAACGGCTGGGGAGCAATTATTTTCTCCCTAATTTCCACCCCATTTTTTACAGAGCCACATTGTTGTGATTGGCGTGTAGAGTTGAAATTATCCTGAGTTCCCTTTAGTTAGCACACTCATGGGCATTTCATTAGATGGGGAAAACTCACCTGAGTGAGGAGTCGGCAAGTGCTCTTTACAGTGCCAAATGTGCATTTAATCACCGGAGACGGCTCTTTACTAGAGACCGCGGGCCCGGAATCAGTGCTTTCGGTGATGTAGTCATCTTCTTTGTCAGTGCCCTCGCTGCTAGCATCATATCCATCAGGGTCTAGCTGGGAGGAAGTGCTGTGATAGTAGATCTCTTCCGCGTGTAAGTCTGGCTGGGTGCCCCGGGCGGCCCGGTATGCGCTGTGCAATAGCGAGTGCTCAATTTCGGGCTCGTTATAGACTTGGCTATCGACCTCTTCGCTGTCACGGAATTGTGTCTGTCCCAAGGGCACTGGAGGGACGAATGGTGGAGTTGGAGGCCCCGAGTAACTGTCGCCCTCGCTGTAATCATTGCTATCATCGCTGTCATCGTCACTATCCTCGTTGCTATCATCGCCACTCTCATCGTCGCTACCATGGTCACTATCGTCATCGCTATCGTCATCGCTATCGTCATCGCTATCATCATCGCTATCATCACCGGTATCGTCGCAGAATGCGGGGCCAATTGTTCCCTCGGTCGATCCAGTTCTGGAGGAGGGGCCTCTCCGGCTTGGGGAGGGTGTTAGCCTCAAATTTCTGTCCTCTCTATCGCTACTATCATATTCGCCCTCGCCTTTAGGGCCGTTGCTGGGATCTGATCGGTGGGGAAAAGAGAGTATAGGAGGTGTCGGTCCGGGTTTAGAATCATGGGATTCGAAGTCGTCCTGGAAAATGGGCGCTGGATCATATCCTCCTTTAATCCTCAGTTCGCTTTCGTGGAGTTCAGGAGCAGAGACGGACTTTGATGCTAGCTTGATGGGACCATAACTGCATCTTGGGCAAAGAAGCCTCACTCCCGACCCCAAAGCGGGGTCGGCGAGGTCCTCAGAGGCCTCGTGCCCCCCTTGTTCCGACGCAACGGGTGCAGGCAAGATTGGCGATGGCGGCGTGGGGTGGCTTCCCCCGCTCAAAGAATCAATTACTAATTTACGGAGTATGAGGGTTCCAAGAAGGGATAGGTAGGATTCTTCCAGGGCGGGGGTGCGGTACCCGACAAGATCAGATTGAGTCCAGGAGAGGAACTCATCATTAGAAGGTCCACAGTCAAAGCCATTGCTTTCATCAATTCTGTTGTGGGGTAGGAAGGGCTTGGGCGTCCCCAAGACGTCCCACTGGTAGATGGGTAGTTCCCAGTTGCTTGGTCGGGGCGAAGCCATCGATTTCAATGATTTTGGGTTAGGGAGCTGTAAGGCTAGAGAATGTGAGTGGGTGTGGGTGTGAATGGGGAAGCAGGAGAGAGGGCGAGTAAGGAGAGGTTGAGGGGAGAGAGTGTGTGCAGGAATTGGTGGGAGGGGGAGAGGGGAATGGGCTCTTTTGAGGAAAACAAGATTGAAGTTAAATTACTAATAGGGGGGGTTCTGAAAATCATTGTGCCTTGGCCCGAAAAGCCAGATCTCGGGACTCAAGGATAGATGGAGGCGGGCAGAGCTTAGTGACCGTGGGGAAATACCAATTTGGTGTCATATCTGGCCAGAATAAGGACCCTTTTCCTAGCGCTCTCGGATATTCGGACTTTACTTAGATGGCCCAGAAGTCGACACAATTAACCGTTAAGATAAAATTTAGTCTGGGCAACAATTCAGAAACATAAGCCACATCAATCCCTCAAGCCAGAATATCCGCTTTTTTTACTCCCGATTTCCTGTTCCTGATAATTCGCTACATGGAGCGAGAAGTATCGAGCCTACTTCTAACTCTAGCGAAACCACACAGTCCAGCTATACCGGAGGCACCGCTAACCAAATTGCTCTTTCTTGCACAAGGCCTAACAGCCGTTTCTTAAATACTCTTGAGAGTCCCTTTTCTCATCCCTCTTCACCCATATTCGTTCCCCTCCTAATAAGATACCGCGAGTGAGATTTTATGTTGGCTTCTTGAATCCTCGAAATTGACGGTCATCGCTTCCATCTTGAATTGATGGCGTATGCGGGAGATAAATACAAGGGAAAACGTCCACTTTCTTGACATCTAGTCCTGATAAGCACTTTTTACACACGACAAAACCAGGCACCGAACACGCAAAGAATTGACCTCATAGATAAATTTTCTTTGATTATTCAGTTGACCAAAACAATAACTACAGAATCAAAACCGAGCAGCAGTCCGAACCCCAAACACCGTAATGCCCTCACAAACCCACATCCCTGCCATTACCCTCAACTCCACCATCTGTCTCCTCCCCCCCTC
>QFET01014529.1:0-13006 GCA_003316355.1 Tuber calosporum
ATCACTACTGACTTGATGTTGGTTATTACTTATTTGGGTTTATACCTGATAAGCGCTAATATTTGGTTGTCCCTTCCTAATTGGTTATGACTTCCTGACTGGTTATTCTTTCCTTGTTTCGCTTATCACTACCCCTCCTTGCTTCTACCCATTTGGGTATCGCTATCCTCTTGCTATACCTACTGGATTTGTATAGTAGTAGCGATCTCTTGTTCCTTCCTGTTTGGATTCCATTACTTGTTTTGTTAGCTCCATCCTGTCGCTTTTAAACCCTCTGTTTTCGGACTATGGTTACCTTGGTATGCTTCCTCTGTTAACACGTTTGTTGGACAGGATGTTTGCGCTTTTTGTTTAGTTTTCCTACCTACAATCTTTTGTATTTAAAGAGCCTGCAATCCCTTAAGGATTCGGACTCTCAAGCCTCACAGGACTATCACCTTTAATACTACAAGTTGAACGGTCACTCTATTAGTTCCATACCTTTTACCTTGTCTATTGAAGACCTATCCATCGACGCTTCTCCCCCTATCCTAATAGTATCTTCAGAGTCCCTTTGGGATTCTCGAGATACTTGGGAGTAGGTTACACTTGCCATCCATATCAACCCACTTCATCATACAACTACAAGAATTACAAGGAAGAACACAAATGATGGTTGTAGTGGATAGGTTTTCAAAGATGGCTCACTTCATAGGTCTGGAAGGTAATGCAACTGCCCAGGAGGTTGCAAACGTATTCTTGAGGGAAGTTTGGAAGATAGATGGACTTCTAGCGGAAATGATATCTAACATGGATGAATTGTTTTCGTGAGAATTCTGGGAATACATAAGCAAAGCCAGGGGGATAAAACGAATGATGTCAACTGCGTATTACCCGCAAACTGATGAACAGAGAGGACCAACCAAGTGCTGGAAGGATACCTCTGAAAAACTTTGTTAATTATGACCAAACGGACTGGTACCAGCTGTTACCACTAGCCAAGCATCCCTACAAATATTCAGCAACGAACGCACATGGCATGTTACCCTGGTACGCATACTATGGATTCCACCTAAAAACAGGTCGGATAAAGGAACGTGAAGCACAAAATCAAGGTGACCAGCTATATGCACACTGGATGCAAACAATACACCAACAGGCCAGAGAAGCGTTGGAACAAACGCGGGAAAATATGCTCAAATATTACAACCACAAGGCTAAGCCGCAACCACACATCAAGGTCGGGGACCTGGTCAGGTTAAATGCAAAAAACATATGGACCAAACGACCATTGAAGAAGCTTAGCCCAAAGCTGTATGGCCCGTTTAAGGTATTGGGAAAAACAGGTGAACGTGCCTACAATCTAGAAATATGACCAAGATGGAAGATCCATCAGATATTTCATATATAATTGTTGGAACCCTATCGAACCTTCAATCGACCAGCAAGGAAACAACCTCCCCGCGAGCCAGAAGAAATCGCTTGATATTTTGATTGAGAAATCGAATGAATCGTGAAGGGTGAAATAATCTCTTATGCCCGCCACGTGTGAGGTTGGAACTGACCAATACGTGAGTTATGGTACTTTGTGAAGTGGACTGGCTGTTCTGAAGTTGAAAATATTTGGGAACCACCAGACCACATAGAGCATGCACAGGAATTGGTGTAGGCGTTTCATAGGGAAAATCCGGATATGTCTAAGCGGGCAGATGTTCAAGGACAAGGTAAAGGTTTTCCCCGCGTGGCCAAGCAAACGGGTTAGGATTTTCACCCAGCCAAGTCGAGTTCAGAAGGGACTGATATATTTCTGAATTGTTTAAGTTGGGGTTTTATGGTTAAAAACTTTTATTTTGTTTTTTTATTATTATTTCTGGGGTACCTAAAGAGAGGGTAACCTTTGAAAAGCGATTCGGGAGAAACCGCACGGAGGAGGTAGCCCGTCTTAGGCACAAACAACTCTAAAGTGAATTACATGACATTTCAGAAGGAACTGCATGAATATGAACCTGCACAGGCAATTACCCTCCAGCCGCCCCGGCCTTCGCCCTGGTAGTCCACATTGGCACCTTGTGCAGTTGCTCGTTTACTAAAAAAAACGAGATATTGGAACATATCTTGTAACCCCATATACGTTGCCGCCATCAAGGTCTAAATGTGTAAGGTCACGTGGTCCATCTCGAGGTCACGTGTTCAACTCCCCAGTCGAGCATGATTTCTGGTTTAATGAGATATTTTCTACCAATCGAGTTTGCATCTGCAAACCTTCCTGCAAGACGATAACAACGCCCAGACAGAGGGATTATTGCCCGACTTCCCAGAAGAGGACTGTGTCTTGAAATAGCAGGTCGAACAGAAGAAATCAGAGGGTTGGTTATAGAGTTAAGAGCGATATTATCCTACGAGCCTATCGGAAGACTGAGGTCGCCGATTCATGTCGACATGAGCATTGATCACCTCATATATGGATAAAGGTCTACAGTTCAGCAGACTCCAATTAGAGAATAGGACACTATCATTCGTATAAATGGCCCAGGTGACCGAAGACCCAAGGTGTGATACTAAGTTCTCAGGGTCAAACAGGTTTCGCACTTGGGAAACATAGTAGAAATGTCTCAGAAGTTGTTAAGCTGTGGGATCAAGCTCGCAGAGTATAAATACCTCTGCAGTCCCCGGTCTTAGATAGAACATCAAGCAATGGAGAAGAGATCTTATCAATATCATTAGTTTTACTCAAAATCTTTATCTACGAGCCTTCCTAGTTAATCTCCCTTTAAGAAGAAAGATTCAAACCTAGTACGATTGGCTTGCCCTTAGCATCAACTACCCTTAACAGGCAGGAATGAGGTGTTCGTGAAGTGAAATGAGTTGTCCATGGTGTTAAAAATAAAGGGTCAGGAAAAATTGGGAAGTGGAGCGTGTCCTAGTTACAGGCCATAATTTTAAAGGTCTTTTTACCTTTTTTTTTATAACATGTATTGCTTGTTAAGATATAAGAACTCGCGTGTATTGTCAGATCTGGCGTAAAGAAAATATTAAATCTAATACGACCTCATGAAGGAAAGAACTCTATTAATATTTCTGAAAGGTGCCTCGCACAAGACAAGTCACCACATACAGTTAACCAAAGAAAATAAAAATAACTAACCAAACCTCAAAAAGTCCAGTTGTAGCTTAAAAGGAAAATACTCCTTCCACAGGACCTCAAGCAAACCAAGCAGTAGAAAACACAAGGTAAAGAGGCAGACAGCGGAGAGAAAGGCAAAAGGAGGAGGGCCACGGAAGCGGAGGGGGAAGAGGGGACAGTCATAGGGGAAGGGGAGCGACTCCCAGTGGCAGGCATGCTAGGAGGGAAAGCAGTGCCAGTGTCAAGGAAAAAGCGGCTAGGGGCAAAAAGAAGTATGAGGGAAGACCAAAGGGGGGCCTTAGGTCCAATGTCGGTTAAGCCTAAGAGGAAGCACGACCGTTCCTGGAGAGCCGAGGAGCAGCGTCGGATGGCCTGGCAGAGAGTCTTTTCCTCATCACCATACTGGGGACAAAGGGTAGAGAGCCCAGCCGCATACCAGGATGGGTGGGGGGCAAGGTGGCTCTGAAGGGAGCGTATCAGATGTATACCTCCAGCAATGCACTTCCCTAGGCCAATGAAGGGTGAGGTTACAGGTGCCGGGAAAGTGATTGTCCTTGGGTACGGGCACCATGATAAACCAGTCTATAAGGCGCAAATCGTGTGCTATCCGGCTGAGGTTGCGATAAGCTGAAGGTATGGTGGCAGCATGTGTGAGGGGAGGATGGAAGTACAAGAGCTCAGTCCATATCAGCGGAGCGTATTACCGTGAACCCAGTAGTGGTATTGCCAGATGAGCCAGTGCATCAATAGGGAGGTGGGTGCATACTAGGAGGGAGGGGGTGGCAGGCCGCCAGTTCAACGGCATGATATTGGGCTGAAGGCCCCTATATAGGTCGCCAAAGGGCAATCAAGCCTGCAGAAACATATTATCGACAGGAGGTCAGGAGGGATACGTGGAGCAGCTGGGCTTGCGGCCTGAGGAAAGCATGCCTGACCCAGTGCAGCCAGGGAGCGTTGTTACATGGCCAGAGAGGCCACTAGTGTTAGACAGGGCTCCGCAAAGAGGATGGGGATATGGATAGATGAGCAGCAGTTGGTGACCCATGGTTGTATGGAGCGTCAAAAAACCAACATGTGATCTAGTAGGGAGCAGGAGTGGACCAAACGGTCAGCCCCATAGAGGATAATAGGAAGTTGGAGACAAACTGCCAGCCTGTGACCTAGATGTGTTGAGAGGCAAGCCCCTGGGAAGGGGAGTTCCTGAATCATAGAGATGGCACCCGGGCTTGGGGAGAGACGGCAGGACAAGTGAGTGTTAGTGGAGAGGGAAGGGTTGAACCAGTAGCCAAGCTAATGGACCTGGGACTCAGGGGAAAAAAGGAGAGCGAAACTAGCAATAGGGGAAGTATCGAAAGCACCATGCTGAAGCGGAGTCTTACAGTGCATCAGTTCAGCTTTATGAACAAAAAAGGAAACACTAGAGCTGGAGGCCCTCCACTTCAACCGAGTATAAATATGCTGCAGACTGCAAATATTGCTCCAGTAAGAAGGAGAGGCCACTGTAATAGTGAAATCATCAACATAGGAAAGAATAACCCCCCTAGGGACAAAACAATGTAAAGTAGAAACATAAATAATAAACAACAAAGGAGAAACTGGAGACCCTTGCAGAGTGCCCACAGAGACAAGGGAAAAGGTTCGCCGAGAACCCTGAAACAATAAAGAGCAGGTGCGCCTGGTGTGGAAAGACCTGACTGATGCCCAAAAGATAGTGGCTCACCCTTTTACACTTGAGGGATTCGGCCAAAAATTTGGTCAACGTTGTCAAAACTTCCCTTGATGTCCAGAAATAGTGTAGACACCTTGAGGTACGGGCTTTGAAAAGAGCGGATGATGTGAACCAAGGAGGCACAGGCGTCAAAGGAGGAGAGACCAGGGATAGAGCCACCCTGGTTGGTGCTAAGGAGGCCAACGGCACGTGCGATACGCAGGAGGCGGGACGCCACAACCCTCTTCAAAATCTTAGACAATGTTTGCAGAAGGCCAATGATGTGAAAGGATAATGAGGAATCATAGGAGGACTTACCTAGCTTATCCAAGATAACCCAAAAAGCCTTGTTCAGGGAGGGTGGTGGAAGGCAAACAGAAGCGGAGGACCGAGAAGTGACATGAGGATGAGGGGGTTGGTTATATACAGGTTTTTCCAGACAGAGTAAGGGATCGTATCAGAACCTGGCCGAGATGAGGAGTATGAGAGAGTGAGGTTGGAAGCCACTTAGTTAGGTGTGAGAGGGGAGTAGTCCCAAAGAGGACACAGGATGGAGGGGAGGGAACAAGAGGAGCGAGGGGGTAAGAAATAGTCGAGGAGGGCCTTATTCATGCCCTGCTGGGTATCATCCCCAGGGAGTAAGGTAAACCATGGGGTTGGCTGGCTGGGCGCCAGCCTTTTGGTAGTTATACAGTACGGAGTGTGGGATTAAGAAGGAGGTCAGACCAGTGTGCTCTTTTGTCTCCTTTGATTGCTGTGAAGTACCCATGTTTGGAGAGGCGACTAGCCTCATGGGCAGACGGCAGGCAGTCAGGGCGTCAGGCATTCTAGCGGCAAAGTGAAACTGCCTGCGTAGGGTGGACGGTAGAGGACACCAACAAGGTTTGGTGTGGAAGGAAGGGTAGGATACTGGTGTCTACTTCAGAGTAGTGAGGAAAGGCAGGAAGAGTGACGATAGAACCAGATATTGAGAGAGGAGGAGGTCGGGAGAGGGGGTGATGGAGGAACATGGAAAAACTTGAGCTCCACCTCCAGGGTGGGCCATTAAGTCAATGTCCAGGTGGGGAACAGAGCTAGTGGGGCTACAGAGGGAGGGGCAAAGGTAATCGAGATAGGGACATGGTCTGAGGCAGTTGAGGGTAGGGGAGTATCCCAACACCAAAAATAGGTGGCAAGTACAAGAGATACAAAAGTAAGATAAATAACATGGGGGCACGAAGAGACCCCCAAAGGGAAACAAGTAAAAACGCGAGGGGTGTTAAGTAGAGATAAGTCCAAGCCAGAGGCCCTGGCGGCGTAGGGGGATAAGGCTGCTAACTGCTGCTGGGAAAGTTGAGGCAGGGGATTAACAGGCGGGAGGTGAACATTGAGGTCTCCAAGGGTGAGGACTGGAAAGTCAAGGCAAGGAAGAACAACTGAAGGGGGAACAGTGTGGCAACGGGAGGAAGGGGAAACCCATGTGCAATAGGACTTAAAAATGCAGAAACATGGGCAGGAAAACCCAAACGCAGAGGAGGAGAGGAAAAAGCCCTAGCTTGTAACATCCTGCCTGCCACAAATAACAGGAAGAATAATGCAGGACTTCAACAGGGTAGCTGAAACATAAAAGCCAACCCAAGGGGAACCAGAGGATAGGGAGGGTGGGTGTACAGAAGTATACCCTGGCAAGGTAGGAAAACAGTGCCTGTAGACAGGAGGGTTCTGCAAACAGACAACGGAAAGAGAAAGGGATAACGCAGCAAAAGAATTAAACAAAGATAAAAAGACATCCCAGCTCCCAAGGCTGTTGTGCTGAACAAAGGAGAGAAGTTAGTGTAGTGGAGCCAAAGGGGAGGGTAGGTGGTGGTGATACATTAGCGGGCTGAGCCCGGAACATGGTGAGAGGAAGGAGTAGGGGAGGGGAGGGGGCCTCCAAACGAGGAAGGCCACCCTGAATTGAGGGGACACGCCTAGGCAGGGAAGAAGTGCAAGAGATGGGGGGGAGGTCGAGCTAAAGGCTAGAGCAGTGGGTCCTGGAAGAGTTCCTCTGCATGAAGTCTCTAGGTGGCAGGAAGGGTCAAGTGAAGGGGTAGCTGGAAGAACGGATGCAATAGTGGCAGGGAGGACAGTCGGGGGGTCCGCAGTTGCACCGTCATCTGCAGCGAGGTCCATAGCCTCAGGTGGGGGAGGATAGGAGGCGCCAGGCGCACCACACTTGGAGTAGGAGGTGGAGGATGTTAGGCACAAACGACTCCCAAGAGGATTACATGACTTTTTAGGAGCAACTACATGAATCTGAACCTATACAGGCAATTAACCCCTTGCGGCCCCGGCGTTCGCCCTAGGAGTCGACACAGGCACTTTGTGCAATTGCTCGTATACTAAGAACAACGAGAAATTGGAAAAGGTCTTGTAACCCCGTATACGTCGTCGGCGTCCATCTAACCGGATCCTATCCGCAGGGTAAATATGAAGGCTTCTCTGGCTACGTCTGACAAGTGCAACGAAGCGATTCCGTTAAGAACCCGTAGAGTTACACCCAGTTGAAGTTAAGAGAGCCCAGGTAATCCTAGATGGGTACGAATGCGCGATTGAAGTAGGTTACTCCGATGCACACCTAGAGTATGCTGACGCACCCGTGATACCTATATGGTCAATGAACCTATCGGAACATCTTGGTAAGGAGAGGCAGTGACGAGGAGAAGGTATTGGCCCAATCGTGCAAACAGGTCATGCTGAACGCCAGCTGCAGAGCCGGGTAAAACGGCACAAAGTAAATTTGGGCAACATCCTAGCAGGCCCCTTGGAGTTCTAAGAAGTTATTGGTAAGATCCAAACTGGACAACCATATCTTGAACAGCCGCAAGAAGGTTGACCAGACAGACTAAGTGGGTCTACACACACAGCGAATTCGTGAGCTCTCATCACACCATTAGCTGATGTGGGGGAAGAGAAAGTTTAATGGTCGAAGCGGGTTCGATCTCGGATTAAGCGACGAAGGTAGGGAAGAAAATAACTGTTTATATGTAAACCAGTTGTAGTCCAAGAACACACAGTCGCGGCATATAAATATCGAAGTGCCTCAGGCGCTTTGGCCATCACTATGCAACGGAGAAGAGATCTTATCAATATCAGAAGTTTTTACTCAAAAATCTTTACCAGTAAGCCTTCTTAGACAATCTCCGTTTACGAAGAAAGATTTAAGCCGTTTTCGATTCGCTTGCCCTTAGAATCGACTACCCTTAACAGTATATTGATATTTCTCCTTGTTTCCAAGGCTCTTTACATGACTACAGGACACCTGCTAGTCATACCTCAGCAATCACACAAACTCATAGGTGATTCCACACACCGTGACGATCTTCTGCTCAAACCAGGTCCGTCAAAATACATCTCCTCATGCACAGAAATACTTTAAAACTCCCTCTCGGAGATTCAATTATATAAAGCTCAGGAACCCTGCCTGTTCACCAATCCCTTACTCATTATTACCGAATAAGATTTCCAAGAAATCCATGAACACTTCTACAGTCACTCCTTCCTGTGGAAATTATTTCTAGACTACGATACTGAAGATTAATGAACCTCCAGTTCTTTCAGCTTTACCTCCCACTCCTTTACCCCATCTCTTTGGAGACTAGGAATATATCCAGAGTCCATATAAAACTAGATGGTCCGATAATTGAATGTCGACACAGACAAAGCCATGTCAGACATAGAAGAAGTCTCTTTGGTTGGAAGCGACAATGCACCTGGACGCTCCAGGTCACCTTTGCCACTCCACCAGCTTTCACAGCCAAGTGGAGTTTGAAAGTCAGCTACCGGAACTCGAGCAAGCACTCCCTGTCCCCCCGACGCCTGAAATCAAGCTATGGAAGATTAGCAGAACGCATAGGCCACGCAATGAGCTACTTCGACCATACCGTCCAAGAATTGTTTGATATGCAACATCTGGCCTACCGTGAACTATCTGGTAAAGCTCTGGATCAGGCAAACCAACTCTAGCTCCATGCTAAACCGATAACCTGTGGGGAACAGATCATTGGTGTTGTGTTATAACATATCAATTCATGACTTGAAAGGTTAGCAAATGAAACCGCTGCACTTAAAGATTCAACCAGCAAACGGTTGGAGGTAAAGTTACTGGCACAGGAAGAACGGGCTGCACACCATGAAATGGTAAGTACCCCACTACAAGCTAATATTGAGGCAACAGGACAAGAGTCGCTGGATCGAGACCGCTAGCTATAACAGGTTTTGGCTAGGCAAAAAGCTCAACTCCTACAAAGACCAGTGGCCGCACAAAGAGAACATGAGCGGACCAGCGAGCAGTTACGAGAGCTGAACCAATGCCTTGAACAAGAGCAGTCAGAAAGGAAGGCCTATATGATCAGTAAGAATGCCGCATACGAGCAACTATATCAAATGTTGACTCGGATGAATGAAACTTTAGGCAACTAAAAGTTGCGAGGAACACACCAAGTGTCTTTGAAATAGTGGCGCCACAGCCAGTGGGAAATCCGGGCTTGGAAAAAGCTACCACGGCCGATAGCGCAGAAGAGGTTCCGTTCATTCCCCGCAGGGACAAAGGAAAGGCAGTGGTTGGAGATGACAGACATAGAGATAGTGGAATGGAACCACCCATGCCTCCTCCGGCGAATGCACCCAATCTGGAAGATGATGACCCCAGGTAAGAAGACGGTGGTGGCCACTCACGATCAGGGGGTGAGCCATCACGAAGACCCATACCTGGCTGAAGTTCGGATCCGAAGCAGACGCATGGGTGGACCGACTGGGGCAAGCATTATCCGGGACTAACCGCCAACCAGCATATCCACCTTTCAGGTTTGAGAATAAGCCTTCACCGGATTTGCGAGTATTGTTATTAAATTGTTAGGACTACTTTGGAGAAACCCAAGGCAGAGGGAAAATCATGCGGAATGCATCAAGTATGCGTTAGGAAGAATGGAATGAACCAAGGTGGTACCTCTCTCGATAACTTATCGCAAGAATATGACTGTCGACCACAGATTCCCAAAGCATGAGGGTTATGATTTCTGAATGACTTTCAGAGCCGATGTTACAGAACAATTCTCAGTCCTGTATAATGCACACAAGCCTTAGCTGAGATGGAGAACGTCCGGTATACAGGCGATATAAAGAAGTATCTCCTTACCATGGAAAACCACCACATCGAAGCAGAAGTATCTGGTATCCCTTGGAGAACTATAATTCAGCGGCAACTTCCTATAGAAGCCATGTGTACGCTATCACATAAAAATCATCACTTGGATAGAGAAGGGATAAAAGCAGTCCTCAGTGTTACTAAAGTGTAAGCATCGTTCAAGGAACAACTAGGGCTATTCAGGAACAACGACCAGGGAAAAAATGACTTCTAGAAAAGAAAATGAGAGCTGGAATCAAAAACTAGCAAGACCTCTGCGTGAAATAAGAAATAAAAAACCTATACGGCAGCTGAAAAGGCTGCCTACAAATTGAAAAAACAAGTGGAAAAAGGTAAAAAAGCCCCTGCTGAAGGAAAGGTTGAGCATCCAGATTGGGTTGAAGCTCATAAAGAAATCCCTAAGCACAAAATTGAAGAACGAAACAAAGCCAATCAATGCACCGGTTGCATGTTGGCAAACCATACTGGGAAGTTCAGGAGGAAACAGGCCCAAGTATCGGTTATAGGACAGAAAGGGGGAAATTTCAAACACCAATATCAACGACTGCAGATAACAAAGGGGCAACCTGAACCCAAGACCAGGGTGAAACAAGTCAACCAGCCTAGGATATGGGAACTAGATGACATGGAAGAGACCTAATGTCAGATTGGTGACTAAGCAAGGCCGGATTTCGCATGACTCATAGTTATGAGTCACAAGGTCGCTATATTTCGCACCATGACTCATTAGAAGTCATGGGGTTTCACATGATGCACACTTGTGCAATTGTTGTTATGTTGTTATTGGTTGATCGTGCGCATGACTTACATTTGTGAGTCATATGATATAATAATTTTCGCACATGACTCACACTATGAGTCATGGGTTTCGGGCATGTGACCACTTTAGGGCACATGACTTATTATATTAGTTATGATTGGTTGGCACGCGGCGCAGTTGACTCAGAGGGGTCAGCTGATGGATTTCATACTATGACTCAATATGAGTAATAGAGATCGTGTGACTCACAGGTATGAGTAAGCAGGGTTAGGGTTGAGGGAAGAGTGCCTATATAAGGACCTCCAGGCGACCTATAGTTAGGACTATTTAGGCAACCATCTAAGTTCTTTCCTATACAGTTACTTTACCTTGTTACGGTTCCATTCCCCTATTAGCGTTGTGCGATAGGAACCATAGGGTTCGGCTATCAAGACAACGTAGGCATAGGCCTAAGGGCAATAGTTGAATTCCGCCTAGTACTACTCGCTCCAATAGTTCAACTACCCTGGTGGCTGAGATCAGCGCCACGCCCCGTACTGGACTATAACAACAGTCCGGTCATATTCATCCAACCCAAAGAGAAGTAGTTACCTGTTGCAAAACCAGCTTACAGCATAGGATCGTAACATTTGGTTGCGTGACCTAAGCAACACCTAACTATAAAACCGCTGACTCTACGGAAAACGACATCGACCTTACTGAGGGAGAAATCGATACCTCAACACTTGGCCCGGCACTTGAAGAAGCAATTAGCACTAATCTATCCAGAACCCAGTCACAAAGAAGTACAAATCCAGTGACACCTGAGCCTGCCTCACCAACAGGATCTCTGGTACCCGAAACCACAAGACCAGAAAAGATGTCAGCCCCGGGACCAGCAACTGCCGGTGGTGGAGCATGAATCCAACCCGCAGGATTTACAACTGCACAGTTTCAAGGGATCCTGACTCTGATAAACAACCAGCGAGAAGCAACCAACAACCGGATCAAGGTCGAGAAACCCCCTACCTTCCATGGAACAAGGACCAAACTACGAACCTTCTTAGTGCAATGCCAATTATACTTTGAAGCGACATAAGAAACACAACATACGGAACGCATCACCTACGTCAAGAGCTTGTTAAGGGATGCAGCAGCAAGCCGGATAACCCCATTTGCAGAAGGACACCAAACGGAGACCTCGACTACATATTAAGATTTTACTACAACCCTCAAATACCAGTTTGGGGATGTGGATGCGAAAATTCAGCTAGGACAAAACTTGACCGCCTGAGGCAAGGAAGGGAACCAGTCACGGAATACCTGAATGACTTTCGCCTCACAGCTCCAGAGGCGAATCAGGATGATGGTACACTAAGACGCCAATTCCTTAAAGGAATTAACCGAACGCTCCAGGACGCATGGGCAGCGGACCACATGGTAGCGGCAAATGTCGATGCTGTTAAGGGTAGCCGATTCTAAGGTCAAGCGAATCAGGCTAGGCTTAAGAAATCAAATCGTAGACGGAGATTGTCTAGGAAGGCTCAAGATTTCAAGGTAGAACGTATGATATTGATAAGATTTCTTCTCCGTTGCTTGATGATGGCTAAAGCTCGGGAGGCACTTCGATATTTATATCCCGCGTCTGAGTGTTCGCGGACTACATCCGTTCTCCATACAACTAAGTATCTACTAACAATTTCCGCAACAAAATCCAACAGCGAACCCCCCTTTGACCCTGTAAGTTTTTTCCCCGCACAGCTAAAGGCCTGATCAGAGCTCTTCTTTCTCCAAGGGTGTTCACACCTTCTCGGTAAGAGATAACAGCCGTCGTCCTGCTGTTCAAACTATGGCCGTCCAGTTTGGAACTTGCCAATGGTTTCTTAGAACACCAAGGGGCCAACTTGGTTGTCAACCAATACGGCTTCGTTCCGGTTTACCCGGTCTTGCCGCTGGCTTTCAGGATGACTAGTCTTTGACGATCGGTCCAATACCAATTCGTGCTGGACTGCCTCTCCTTATCGACATGTTCCGATAAGCATTCATTTGGGGTTCAGTACTATTCTCTACGGAATAGCCCAAATACCACTCCCTCCTAGGCTTCCGGACATTGTTTTGGTCTCTTGAGTTTAGTGGGAGGTAACTCCGCGAGTTCTTGACGAAATCGCGTGGTTCTTTTTCCCAGACGTAGCCAGAGATGCCCTCTTATATACCCTGCGGACAGGATCCGGTCAGACGGACGGCGACGACGTATACGGGGTTACGAGAAAGGTTCCAATATTTCTTCTTTCT
>QFET01014530.1:0-17723 GCA_003316355.1 Tuber calosporum
GTTTATCTGAGGGAGTTTGAGCCTGTCCGCTGCCACCTTGACCAAGAGGTAGCACATTGTATCGATTGGGAGGTGAGAGTGGACAGCGGGTATGGGCCTTGGTTGGTTCCAGCGGAGGCGGATGTAGTTGGCCCTAAGGCCACGAAGGAGGTGGCGGGAGGAGTCCCCTGCCCTAAAATTGGAGTAGGATGGAAATGATAGGTGCAGCCGGGCTGCGGCTGGGTTGATCTCGGGGGGCGAACAGGCCAGCCTTAGTGCGGCCATCCTCCGGCGATGAGGGAGGAGCGAGTTAAGAGGGGGGAGGCAAGCCTCGCAGGGAAGGATAGATACAGGAGTCGATGAGAAGCAGTTAGTGACCCATCCTTGGACCTTGCTCCCAAAGACCTCCATCTTACCCATCATCGCAGCGTTGGGGACGAGGAGGTCAGCTCCGTAGGTGAGGATCGGTAGCAGCAGCCCTATGGCTAGTCTGCGGTTCATGTAGGGTACTATGCCTATGTCAGGAGGGGAGAGTTGCCTGATGAGGCCAACGGCCCCCTGAGCGAGGGCTAGTCTCTTGATGAAGTGGGTGGAGGTTTCCATCGAGGGTGAGAACCAGTATCCAAGCCAGCGGACTATGGAAGAGGGGTGAAAGAGACTCCCATCGAGAGAAACCGGGGCCAGTTAGGGGGGAGAGCGACCCCTTGGAGTTCGCCAGTGGATGAGTTGGGTTTTGGGGATGGAGAAGGAGACTCCAAGTGGGGTGGCCTTCCTGCAGAGGCGGGTGTAGTAATGTTGAAGAAGCTGTGTGTTCCTCCGGTATGACCCAGACCCAACAGTGACAGTAAAATCATCAACATAAGAAAACATAATCCCCTTTGGGATAGACAAGTGCAGGGAAGAAACGTAAATTAAAAATAACAAAGGAGAGATAGGAGAGCCTTGTGGGGCACCCACTTGAACAGGTAAGAAAATATTAGGGGAGCCTTGAAAAATCAAGGGGCATTTGCGGTCAGTCAAAAAGGAACGAACCCAAGAAACCATATAAGGAAATACGCCTTTGGCGCGAAGTAGGGAGGATAAACAAGTGGAGGAAATATTATCAAAGCCGCCTTTAATATCAAGGAAGAGGGTAGAGGTTTTGAGGCCTGCACGTTGCAGCAGGCGGACTTCGTGAGTGAGGGCAGCACATGCGTCAAAGGTGCTGAGGCCGGGAAGCGAGCCACATTGGTTTGGGTGGATGAGGCCAACGGTGCGGGCCATTAGCGAAAGGCGGGTTGCCATTATCCTTTCCAGAATCTTGGAAATAGTTTCCAGGAGGACAATGACTCGGAAGGAGGAGGGTGAGTTATAGTCAGATTTGCCAGGCTTGGAGAGGACAAGGTCATTGGCTCTTTTGAGGGAGGAGGGGTGGAAACCATAGGTCAGCAGTGGACCTAGGAGGGAGGTGAGGAGGGTGGGGTTGATGTTGTTGATCCTTTTCCATATGCCATAGGGGATCAGGTCGGGACCAGGGGCTAAGGTGTTGGAGGACTTGCGGAGGGCGAGGGAGACTTCCTGTTTCTGAAGTGGTAGGAAGTCCACGAATGGTTGTAGGATGGATGGCAAGGATTGGGGGTCTTTAGGAGGAAAGAAGTGATGCAAGAGGGAGGTGTTGACTTCGACGGGTGTCGTGGCGTTGGGAAAGGAGGGGAACCGATCAGGGGGGCGCCCGCTAGCGATCCTCCGGGCAGCCCAAACCGATTTGGAGTCCAAGGAGGCGAGGAAGGAGTTCCAGTGTGATCCCTTGGCCCTTTTTATGGCCTTGAAATATGCGAGGCGTGAGGCACGAGCACTGTCAGAAAGGGTGGTGGAGGAGGACATGCGAGATATTCTTGCCTCTCTGTTGAAAGCTTGGCGCAGCTGTGATAATTCAGCTGTCCACCAAGGCTTTGACTGGGAGCAAGGACGTTTGTTTGGAGTGTGATGGGCAAGGAGGGAGGTGATGGTGCGCAGATGGCGGTCGAACCAAGCACTAAATGAGGCTGAGGTAGGGAGCTGGGGAGGAGGTGGGACCGATAGATCCTTGATGAGAGGGGAGAGTGTGAGCCAATCCTTTTTGGTCCAGTTAGGGGTGGGGTCAGGCTGTCGTAGGAATGGCGTGGATAGGGCTATTGTAATTGAGAGATGGTCAGAACCGGTGAGTGGGAGGGAGATACTCCATGAGCTAACAAAGGGGGCAAAGTAAAATCAAGAGTGTATGATCTATATATATATAGTTTTGAACTCTGTTGAAAACTAGCAAGAGTATAAAAAGGGAAAATATTTCTATAGGTTTGAGACCTAGCACGAAGGGAATAGAGTATTACAAGGTAGCAAAAGTAGTACTGTTGAATTGTGAATCCATAATATATTCAGAAAATGTGAAAAAAAATTCTGAGCAAGCTCAGTGTGAAATAACTGTAAGAGAAGATAAAGATTCTCAAGTTTCAAGAGGTTTATATTATTCAAGTTTCTCTACAGTTGAAGAAGGAATGCTAAACTTGGATATTTTGTTTTGATTTTGATTTTTAATTTGATTTATAGAATATTTATTAGCAAGCTATAATAGTCAGTTCCCCTTCTATTTCACTTGACTCATAGTCACGAAAACCAAGTTTGACGGTATACTATTTTTTTATTTAGGAGATTTTTGTTGTTTTTGCTGTATTTAAACACCTGTATATAACATAGGTTATTGACTAGAAATTTTTATGCTTCATCGCTCTATTATAATTTCTTCAACTATAACAATACTTTGACAATATCGATTTTTGTGCTAAAATGTCTTCCATATCAGAAATAAGCAAGATCAAAGAGTGGCTCAACAGAAATCAATTAACGTATTTGACCTAGTTATGGAATACATTTTACAACTTGTATACACGTAATAAAAATACTTATA
Source organism: Tuber calosporum (assembly GCA_003316355.1). NCBI lineage: Eukaryota > Fungi > Ascomycota > Pezizomycetes > Pezizales > Tuberaceae > Tuber > Tuber calosporum. The sequence goes on from QFET01014530.1 coordinate 2,903, forward strand.
TCTTGCTCACTAAGGCTATATATCGCCTACAAATTCATATTCCAACTCTGTACATAGCCTTTAATACTGTGTTTTAATAGTCAATTTCAAGAGTTAAAAAAAAAAAGTTATTCAAGAAAGTGAGGACCAATTTACAATCTATGTTTGACTAATAAATTGAGTAACCACAGAAAAGGAACAAAAGATGAAGAGAATTCAGGACCTGAAACTGAGGTATGCTGATCTCCTCTGTTGTTGTATGGTAGTAGAATGATGTGTGGGGCTTTGTAACTGTCAAGTCGTCAGTTTGAAAAATAATCAATTTTTAAGATATTTTATCACACCTCAGTAACTTCAGTTTCATCATCAGTACCTATCAGTGGATCAATGTCACAGATCTCTGTGTCATATCCATCATCACTTGACTAGATTACCACCTTCTGCTTCTTAGTTCTGCCCCCTTTTCCAGTTTTGATAGGGGATTGGTTTCTCTTGGTTCTAGCTTTCTTCAATTTGTGCAGCTCTGCTGCCTCCGCTCTCTTTTTGTCTTGTGCGTGGCGCTTGTAGTACAATTTTGCAAATTGCTTGCAACAAAGTAGTAAGCCACTAGGTAGTTGCCTCTGATCAGGTTTCGCAGGCTTTAACAGCTTCTGTGCATTTTGTGTCTCAACTTCTGCAATTGTTTTTGCACCATCACTTCTTCTTGCATACCGAATACTTTGACTAAGGTGCTCCTTGAGCAATCTGTTGTCCTCACTAACTGGTATAGTGTTATTGATCTTCTCAATACAATCAAACTCAGGGGCTCCATCTAGGCGACTAGAAACAGGTCTAAGGCCAGGGCGTAGGTCGGAGAGTAGGTGCTTGACTACCATTTTTGCCTGAAGAATAGGATCTTTCAGGATTCGATCTCTGTTAAAAGGGATTAGGCCACATGTGTGCTATACTGACCGAATAGTTGCGCAAGTGAATGTCTTCTGCCCTGCTCTTTGTAGCCAAGGAAATACATCCCCATTCATAATTGCTCCTTGAGGACCCAGTTAGTGTATACGATCCTCCAGCGTCTGCTTATAATACGTAGTCAAAGGCCCAATAATACCTATGTCAAGAGGTTATAGAATGTGAATAGAATGTGAAGGTAGGGAAAGGAGATGAATATTGTTATCGATCGAATACTGAATGATGTTATAGTTTTCTACATGCACAGGATAACCATTCAATATGAGGATTCAATAGTTATTAATACCTGCCTCAGGTCAGGTTTCCAGCTCAAACACTTCCTTGAACCATTGAAATGTGACTTGGGTATTGGTATATCCTCTAGGAGAGGTTGCAAAGAATACCTCTTCCTTTTCTTAGATTTCAATATTCATATAGTGTCTAATCAGATGTGCTCTTGCCTTTAGAATAATCAAAGGCGGTAGTACCTTCCCACCCCGAGATATTGCCTCCACCATGGTAATCCATTGTCTTCCACCATCTTGAATGATGCATGGATTGCGGCGTGAGGCACGGCCGACTATTGTCCCTGCACCTCACAAGCCAATTGCAAAGCCTTACTTATCTGTATTTCAGATATTTTCCTCAAGGACATGGAATTTCGATTTCGTATGATAGAAGCGATCCAGATGAATATTAAAGGATTCTATATCAGTAGCCAAAGCTCGTTCTTTGTCTAAATATTTACCCACTTTTGAATCCAAATCACCATGGCAGCCCAGGAAACGTGTTAACCAAGGCTCTCCTACTTTGTCTCTACTACCTCGGGATCTTAACAGGCTCTGGACTATCTGGTACACATGTCGGCAACATGTAGGAGAGCTAAAATCATCACACTTGATGATTCTTTGGCTAAGTGCCTCGTGTTCAGTCTGGGATAGAAACGGCTGTGCCTTGTGGGATCGTTTCGCGGGAATGGACCTCTTCGATACTCAATTGTGCAGAGTGGTATTCGGAATTTTGTAGATGATAGCGAACTTGCATATAGACAACCCCGGATCTGCTGCTAGAACTTCAAGTTCCTTTCTAATCCAGTCTTCCTTGTCCAGTGTCTTTGATAACATTGTGGAAAGCAAGGATAGTTCTTTTAATTAAATAGAAGTTTGTTAACAAGGTGGACTGCAGAGACGAAAGTCAAAATACCTACAGCTTTTAGAAGTTTCAGCTTAGAATGAATTACCTAATAGCTACACGGTGGTTCTATATACCAAACTCTAGGGCATTACTCTATACCCTTTCCTCCTGCTGATTACATATAAGATTGGAAAAATATATCAAACATGAGACTATTAATATATTTTGAATTATGTGCAACAAACTTGCAGTATAGGGAAAATAGTTGGTGGTTTTGTACAAAAGATTATGCATATGGGGTATTGTCTTCCATAGACTAATTCCAGCAATTGCTTATTATTTCATCCTTTAATAATAAATAAAACTAAGAATAAAACTTAGTTTAATATCTATTTATCTCAATATTTGAAATATCATAAATGTGTTCCATAACTACGTAGTGTTCCATAACTAGGTCAAATACGTTAGCTTAAGGAAGAACCTACAGAAAGAGCAAGCAGTGCAGTAGAAATGTTCCTTGTAAAGCTCTCCTTGATCAGAACAAGTCAATTACGTCTCCACAAGCAAGTTGGAAATTCTCAGGTGCTTTCAAAAGCACTGTGGCAATAATTTGATGTTGGCTGAGGGTATAGACATGGGTGTTTACTGTTACTATTATGAGCAGTGGGAGGCTGGTCTTGGTGCCACTTCTGCAATAATTTATACTGCAATTTGTCATCTATGTCAAGCATTGAAGCTAAATCCTATATCTCGCGTCAGGTTACCGCAATGGCTGAAGTAGAACTAAACTCTTAGTACGATTAAGACCAAGCCAATTGTAAGATCCCAAATTATAACTCACATTAAATCAGACTTAAAAAGGTATTCCGATAACTACCAGAATACTCTTGGCCACTATGGTATTGATAAAGCAGAATATATCTATATAATAGATCAATCAGGTATGCAAGTTGGATGTCCTACTGGGGAAGTTGTCTTTGTTCCCACAAAGGTTAAAGTGCTCTATAGTGCAAGTCCAAAAAACCGCAAGTCCATAACTATTCTCGAAGTAATGTGTACAGATGGAAGCCCTCTCATTCCTGTTGTCATTATCTGCCCTATGGAGAATATTATAGAGAATTGGGTATATGAAAACCTGGTGAAGCTGAAGTTATAATAGTATCACTTATAGGATACACCAAAGAGAGTATTGCTATTTCATGGCTAGATCACTTTATTAAGTAAGTTTGTTCAAGACATGATGCTCAGTGCATAATGCTTCTTCTCGATGGCCATATTACACACGACAAGGAGGACTTAGTAATCAAATGTCATGAAAATCATGCCATTTCCTTGGAATTTCCCTCCAACCTTACTCATATTTTACAGCTTTTAGATGTTGGTGTTTTTCGTCCTTAAAAGTATTATTAAAACACAGCTATCCACAATGCTCTCAACTGCCTAGAAAGTGAATATACAATTTCCTCTCTTTTCTGCGACCTTAGCATGATCTACTCCCAAAACTTCCAGAAACATACAATCAAGAACTACTTCAAAAATTCTGAAATGTTCCAGGTTTCTTACAAGTGTACAGTGAAGAAAACGGAATACTAGAACAATAAGTCAAAAGGTATGATTCAAGAGTAAAAAGGGGGACCAAGTTCAAGGTCTGGATATAGCATTAATTTACGAGATAATGAAGGTAAAGGAAGCTTAATATTAGAGCTTCTAGTACTTACTAGTTCGGATTTTGAGTGCCAGAAGGGGGAGGCTGAGTGGGTTGATCATACTGAAAGCCTTAGTCCAACATCAAACACAAGATTTCAACAATAGTCAAAGGAGACTGTGATTTGCCTTACAAAAGCGCAACTAGAGGAAGAATCCTATCATACTATTCAAGCACGAATAAGGAAGGAGGAGATACGTAATTCAAATTCACTTTGTGTAATTCAGAAAGGTAGAGTTATCTCAGTAGATGAAATGCGATGTAAGGAAAGCGAAAAGAAGGAAGAGGAAAAGGCTGCTGAGATAACAAAGTACAAAAGAATATCCCAGTAGCTGTTTTTAAGGCTAAAGTTGCTCTAACTTGATGTGGTATTGATGCTCGCAAAGCTGAACACGACTGGAAGTAGTAAATTTGAACGATCCAAATCTAGAGTGGAATTGTTCACCCTGACCTCTTGATTGCGCTCAGAGATCCTGAAAAAACCCCTACTGTAAAAGATATCGAGTCAGTCCAACCACCACCAGAACTCCTACAGGTTTTATTGCTAATCAACTCTGCTTCAAATAGAAAGATAAATTTTATTAATCCCTAATTACATTCTGAAACTACAAAATACAGAGAACTCGAAACTTATATTCAAGCAAAATAGGGTAGTGAGAACAATAGTGGAAGTCAGGGAAAGTTTGCAGAATCAGATCGTGAATCAGATTCAGATTCATGTATGTCACTTGATTCAGTGCTAAGGAATTTTGATTTTGTTAACTTAAATTAAAATTAAATGATAGTTTTTGTGATGCTAAAGGTTGGTTAATAACTGATCTTATGTAAAGGTATTTAAATACAGATAAAAGAAAAAACATACTCTTAAAAAAAAGACTAATTTCAGGGTCGCACTTCCTTTTGCGTCGCACTTGGTTTACTTAACCATGACTGGAGCGAAATAGGGAGGTTATTGGCTATTACTATATCATGTAAAAAAAAATTAAAATTATTTTAAATATATAGAAAATATCAGAATGAAATATTAAATATTTGATATAAAAGTAAAATTCTAACTATCATATATATGCGTAGGTTGCAGTAAAAAACAGTAAACTTCTTGCTTACCATATAATAAGTTATATGATTCCCAGAATTCAAAATTAGTTAGAGCATGTACTGACCTTGTTGGAATATATTTAAATTTATAATTAGGGAAGTATTGGCCAGTTAAACATGAGGTGAGATATTGGATAAAAAAAAAAATTTCATAAATAGATAAGCTACCCAAAGGAGTATCTTCTAGTAACTATTCAAATATTTTTAAGAATACAATGTATTGTTATCAAAGATTTTGTAAAAGTAGTAGTAGCCAAAACAATTCAACAGACATAATAAGGTAGTATTCACTAGGTGAGATGCAACAGGTATAGAAAATTAACCCTGAATATTTTGGAACAATTAGATATTAGGTTTTGTGAATAGAATTGTAAATATATTATTAACTGTTTTTAATGTATTAATTATTATATTATAATACTATATTTATTGGTCATAATGTCTAAGCACTAATCTAATAAAATATTTTTTCAAATTAAATTCTTCTGATATAGAAGTATTGAAGCAAAGGTGTCCTTAATTTTCTCTGTTGTTTTGATTGTCCAACTGGCCTAACTGTTGTGTTATTTTAATTTGTTTATAGAATAACTGTTTTACTGTTTTTCTCAAGATGGCTCTGGTTACTATACAAACTAAATTGGCCTCTAACTCAAAATAATAGAAAATTAAGGCCCTGTTTGGCACACGGTGATTTGAAATAATAAAAATTTGAAAATATGTTTTGGTAATTAGATTTAGATTAGATTTAGGACCAAGTAATTAAAACTGGTGAAAGAGTATTATGACATGCAAATTATACTTTCATAATCTTCTTATTGCTCTACTAATTGACTAGATTCTAATCTGATCTAAATTAAAACTCTAAAATGTTTTTCAAATTTCCATTATTTTAAATTATGGTCTACCAAACAAAGCCTAAGTTTCATGGTTTTCCCAGAACTGCACTCATATTTACATATATATTCAGGCATTTAATGCTTAGAACCTAGAGCTCAACTATGTCTCAGTAGTTGATTGACACTACTTGCCCATTCCAAAAGTATCTGGAAGCTTAGTGTTTCCTAGGCCTGTAACACACTAAAATTTCTGAAGACTTGCAGGATAGGCAAGTACTTCAACTTCTATTATGATATCATATATCAATACTCTAACACTTACCTAATAACCTTGTACTATCTATACAAAGAACAGTTACTTCCTCTGACAATATATTGTTTACATGATTTTGTAACATTTAGGCTTTAGGGTTTTTACCCTCAGTCCTGTTCTATGATGTTTTTAAGGTAACTAATAGTCGGTTACCCTCCTATTTTACTATCGCTCATAGTTGGTTGAAGCAAGTGTGACATAAAACCTTTTTAGTTATTTTTTTGTGTAATAGTTCATAATATACCCAGATAGAATTTCGCAAGATCGAAATTGAATATTGTATTGAGTTATGCATATTTCTGTTAATAAATCTACCATATTTATTCTTGTATTCTGAATACGTATTCAGTTCAAGTTACTATCATACTATTACTATTAAATTCTCTTTTGGTCGACAGTATCCACTACATTCTACCTATATTTCGCAATTTACTTGTTGCCATTCCTACTCTAAAGGTTATTTTCTCTCACAGTTGTTGAATTATCTTTCACTTTCTAATATCTAGAAGGTTTTCCAAATATGGATAATCTTCAGCTATCAGATATCCTATTAGTAGCTAATACTCCAGGTTCCCAAGAACCGGCAATGAAGGATAGACTAAATCAAGCATTGGCATGGCTAGAGCAAAAGCCTGAACAGAAGGCAAATGTAGTGGCATATCCGTTTGATGTAAGGGCAACAGCAATACGGATTCACCAATTATGAAATCAGTAGCAGCAGCGAAATCAACATGGAAGCTTCAATCAACATGGTGGGAATAATATCATATTGACACCAGTCCAAGAGAGAGCTGGTTTTAAGTTTTGTTATCAGCAATGGGCAATAGGACTGGCAGCAACACCATCCATCATTTTTGCAGCGATTTGCAATCCATGTCAGTAAGACAAACTTAATGCACCCTCCCGCGATGGGTTCTAAGGATAGTTGAAGCGAAATCTAAGCCTGCACACGATTAAGAGCAAGCCAATAGCACAGGTTAGAATAACGACGCATACAGAGGCAGATTTGCAACCCTTTTTTCATAACTATCAAGAGACCTTGGAAAAGTATGGAATTCAACGTGCAAAATTTATTTATAATATAGATGAATTCGGAATACGAATTGGCTGACCAGTAAGAGACATTGTGATTTTTCCCGCCGAGGTTAAGGAGATATACACCTCAAGTCCAGAGAATCGTCAATCGCTTACGTTTATGGAGACAATTTGTACTGATAGGAGTCCACCACCACATCTAGTCATTATTTGTCTGGGCGAAAAGATTATGGAGAATTGGGTGCATGATAGCCTCACTGGTGCTGAGTGAATTGCTGTATTCCCTACAGGCTATACAAATGAGAAGATAGAACTCGCCTGGCTTAATCATTTTATCAAGCAGGTTGATGCCGGTCCTGACCAGCATTAAAGAGTTCTCCTTCTTGATAGTCACTCTATGCATCACCAAAATCACTTTATCATAAAATGTCATGAGAATCATATCCTCCCTTTCAAATTTCCATCCCATCTCACACATGTCCTTCAACCGCTTGATGTTGGAGTATTTCGTCCCTGGAAGCACTACCACCAGAAGGCTATATCTAATGCATTACATGCATTAGATGTTGAATATACTATTACCTCCTTCTTCCGCGATTTAGAGACTATTCGTAGGCAAACCTTTCAGGCCGTTATGTTCAAGAATGCATTCAAAGATTCCGGTATGTTTACAATTTCGTATGTCCGAGCATTGAAGAAAATGTGACATTATAATCCAATAACCTGTATTTATAAGGGAAACCAGGGAGAGATGTCTGAGAGTTCAGTGACGGAGGACAGAGATCTGGATCTGTCTGTGCCCACAACATATCTTGAAAGTCAACAGGAGATTAATGAATTGGTTGACCAAGCAGCAGTGTTTAGTCCAAAAACTAAACAGAGATTGAAGCAAAGGGCAGAAGGAATTGAAGTACTTCCTGCTCAGGCACAGCTAGAACAGGAAATGTATCAAAATGTTCAGCAGAGAATCTAGGAGCATGCGGTTCGGAAAAGTACATCTCAAAGAGTTATTCAAAAAGGAGAAGTGATAACTTAAGAGGCTGCGCGTTAAAGCAAAAGGGAAAAGGAGGAACGGGAGAAGGGAACTGCTATCAAAAGGGCCAAGAATAATATACAAATGGCTGAGATTAAGGCTAAGGCTGCTTTGAACCGTTGTGGAATTACAGCATGTAAGATGGAGAAAGAACGTAAAAAAAATGTCAAAACCTTGCAACACAAGGTATACTAATTCCTCCAGAGTTGTTGCTCGTAATTCCCGATGCCGAAAAGCATCCTACCCCTGAGGATATTGAATCGCTCCTACCTCCTCCTGATTTGTTGCAAGCTCTGTTTCTCCTTGAACAGCCATCTGTTGGTTATGATATTCTAATGGTAAGTAGAATCTGATCATCAAACATGAATATTTTAAATATAAACAGAAAGGTTAATATTAATACCCAATAGGAGGAAAATAATCACCTAGCAGATGAAGATTTGGTGGGTTATTGCAGCAGTCTGGTTGTCAATAATGAATCAGATAGTAATTCTGATTAATCAACACTTTCACTAGATTCTATTATTGGAAATAGGGATTTTATTTGTATTAATTAAATTTTTGAAATTTTATACCAGTTATATGTAGTCATGAAATATCACACAAATAAAATAAATAAAAGCTGGTGTCACACTTGCTTCGGCCGACTATGAGCGATAGTGAAATAGGAGGGTAACCGGCTATTAACTTTTGAAGAAAAAATGCCTTAACTTCAATTCAAAAAAACAGCAGAAGTAGTTGTCCAATTGAGATAAGATATCATACTACAGATGCTCAAGGAGTACAAGATATTTTTCAAGTAAAAATCTGCAGTTTGCTATTTTTCACTTTTTTTTGATTCAGAAGATGCAATTCATAGTAAATAAGTCTCCTGAATATTTTTTGTGTTTATTAATATATACTCTACATGTCTATGAACCTTGCTATGCAAAAAAAAAAAAAAAAAAAAAAATTGATGTTGGATGCCCAAGTGTAGGTTCTAACAAAAACACGTTCATAACACACCACACAAACAAGAGTTATCAATGCTTTGGTGCTTGACGGTGGGGGTGTATAGCCTCCATTCAGTGTAGGGTTGAAGGCGAGGGTTCGAATCGGTGCCATTCCAATTATGATATCATGCTCGTTTTAACAGCTTTAAAAAGGAGGTTAAATGACTGAGAGGTATTCCCTATAAGCCATCCCTCATACTCGCATGGTTATAATATGGATACAAAGTTATCCAAACAACAACTGTGTTATAGTGAAACGAAGTACTACTATTTTTTTTCGTGTCACTTTGTGCTTTGACTCGCCATGACCTATCTCAAAGGTTCAGGGTGGGCTGTGCATGGGCCTTGAAGAGTGGGGGGGGGGCACCAGGAGGGGGTTTTTTTTTTCATTTATGCATGAGGAGACTTGGTGATTATGACTAGTGTTATTATTTGAGTCTTATCCCATCCGCAGCACCCTCAGGCGTCGGGAAATAAATAAAGATGAGCAAGCTGCGCGACACTGAAAACCCGGTTTTAGAGGTGTGATACGAGAAGACCCACCTCTCCAATACCCCGAAAGCACGCAATCTCCCAGCTCCGTGGCCACTGCCCGGTGAAGCTCGTCCAGGCATTGAACTCCCGAAATAGGGAAAAGTGAGAAAAGTACCACGCATGGGGTTGCGGTACGGATTTTCGGTATCCGTGTATCGTGGGATTTACGGGAATGTTCATGGACTTGAAGCTTAGATTAAAGTTCAAGCTGCTGCACTTGCAAGAATTGACTACCCCCTCAGAAGTTTCAAAATGCTACTTTAAAATGTTTCCCTCAATGGGCTGGTAACAGGACTCTTTTCTTTGAACCTCTGCACTCTTCCCACGGTCACTACGTGAGATTGGGGTAGCCAGAACCTTCCCCCCATTTTACTTCCTCAAGGTGTTTTTTAGTGTTTTTTTTACTGAGGCAGAAGCTCAAACCCCGTTGCTGAGACAATAGCTTTCGAACGTAGGGATATCATAGAAGAATTTCCTGCTGAATGCCTTTCTGCTTAGGCCTCTTGACGGATAGTCCAGACAAGGACAATAGTTGTCTAGAACTCGCCTGATATCGTAGGGTGTGTTCTAGGAACCTGGTCGGCCAAAAGTCAGTGGTGGCAAATATATAGGCCTAAAAAGTCAACCGTGAAGTACCTTTCGCCCCAGGAACGGTGGTAGCAAACTCTAGTCACATCCGTTTCTGAGGTCAGGATTCCCAGCAGATGATAACCTTTCTTGCTTTGTTTAGAATCCAGCCACTTAATTCATTCATTCGTGATTGTAACCAATCTCCAAGTGATCGCTGTCTCGGGCAGATACCTATTTTTACAAGGCATTCCATTCCAACGGCAGGCAATCTGTGATGGGTTAGGTTTGGTTGCACCCTCACCGCCAAGCCACGATCTGGATCCAAACCTTGTCTCCAGACAGAAACAGTACCTTCCTCACCCCTGCACACAAAAACCCCTAGCCTAACGTGTCACGACCTTCAAACCCACCTACCCGTGCTCAGAAACACGTTCTACCCAACATTATCATGGCCCCTTCAGTGACAGGCAATAATGTTCCCGCCCCGGATATCGGCTCTGTGTCGGAGGCCACAGTCGCACCTGTTGCGGAAGCTCAAATCATCTCCGCAGGTTGGATCCCATTTGTCGACCGATCCAAAAGCCATAGTTTGTGCTAACAAACAACAGACGAAGTAGCCCTCTACGATCGCCAAATCCGACTATGGGGAATGGAAGCTCAGGCTAGGTATATCTTCCACCTTTTCTCATCGCCAATTTTATCTAATAACCGGCGTAGAATGCGCAATGCCCACATCTTAATAATAACAATTAAAGCTCTCTCCAACGAAGTTTCGAAAAACCTAGTTCTTGCTGGAATTGGCTCATTAACGGTCTTAGACCCTGGGTTTGTTACCGAGGAGGATCTGGGCGCGCAGTTCTTCATAAGTAAGGAGAGTGTTGGCTTGAATGTTTGTTTTCTTTCAAAGGTATCTGGGAATGAGCTGATGACAAGAATAGAGAGCGGAAGCGGCAGCACCGGCGTTACAGCAATTGAATCCGCGTGTAGCGGTTCATATCGATACTTCAGATCCCAGAAGTAAAGACTCTGCGTTCTACGGCAAGTTTGACGTCGTTATTTCGACGGAATTGGACCTTGACTGTTTGGTATCCTATACTCCTTGAACCCCCAACCCCAGCTGGCATATCCTAACATTCAATCTAAGCTGCACATAAATGGCATCACTCGTGAGTGTAATCGTCCTTTCTACGCCGCCGCATCTTACGGGATGTACGGGTATATCTTTGCGGACCTGATAAGGCACGACTTCATCATGTATATACCCCAGCTCCCAACCCCCCTTTACCATAAAATAACACGTATCCTAGCGAGCGCGAAAAATCCAACATGAGAACCGAGCTCAAACAAGAAACCAAAACCCGCTCCGTAATAGCTGTCCGTGAGAAAAAAGACATTAACAAAACGGTTGAATTCGTCACAAAACAAGAACTCTACTCCCCCCTCCGCTCCGTAATCTCCAGCAAGGTGGACTCAGCCTGGCGCCCCCGCCGCCGCCGCATGGTCCCGAACGTCCTCCCAGGCGTGAAAGCCCTCTGGAAATTCCAACAAGCCCACAACCGCCTGCCGGAAGCCAAACGCGAGGACTTCGCCGAGATGACGAGATTGATCATGGAGGCTAACCGTGATATGGGCTTGCCCGACGATATCGTCAAGTCAAATTTCATCGGGCCATTTGTGGAGAATGCGACGTCGGAGGTGGCACCCGTCGCAGCGGTTCTGGGCGGGATCCTGGCGCAGGATGTCATCAATGTGCTCGGGAAGAGGGAACAGCCGTTGCAGAACTTCTTGGTGTTTGATGGGGATACGGCTGCTGCGCCCATCTTGGCGTTGCATCCGGAGGAGGGAGAGGATGATGCTGCTTAACTGATCGTGAGGGAAGGAGGAGGTGGAATATACTTAATGAATCCCCAAGAACAAAAGATGGGCGGCTGTAGCTCGAGATTTCCTAATTCTACCATATCATTAGACCTATCATTCCATTCGCTCTCTCAAACCAAACAAACCAGACGAACCAAGCCACTTCCATATGTCTATAAACCCTAACCTTATCAATCCGTGTATCCATCTTATCCTGCACAGCGGCGACCAAAAAGTTGCCGGACAATGTCGGAATTAGATCTGCGGCAACCAAGAAAGATTAGGGTATAGTTCCAATAGCAATAACATCATCGCAGCATAATCAATCCCCTACCGCAGATCACACCACAAGTACTTGTATTATAAGAGACATTTTGAACCTGCAGTAAAAAGGATTTCTGCTAGTGTCCGGTAACTTTCTGGTCGCGACTGCACATTATACGTTATCGCGCCTAACGTTTATCGTCCCCCGCCCATCAAAAAAGCATTAACCCCATTCAGAAACGCCCTAGCAGGATTAACTCCCTCCCTAGCCGTGGTAATCCAAGCCAGCCTCCTCCGGATATACGTCTTGTCAACCACCTCCTTCTCCCCGAACTTCCGGAAACCCCCCTCATCATCATAATACATACACAGAAGCACCAGCGCAACACAAGCTGCTACGTGCCCCCCGCTATCGCAAGTGATGAGTATGTTCCCTGCGGGGTTAGTGATGGAAGAAGTAATCTCGGGCAAGAATTTTCTGAGGAGTTTTGCACCGCGGGGGTTATTTGGGATGGGGTGGTGGGATGGGATGGGTTTGGTTCCGTCTGTCGGGGGGAGCGGGGTGGGGGATGTGCAGATTATATGGTCGAAGGTAGGCGTTGACGGGAGGGTTGGTATAGCGGATGTTGGGGCGATGGATATATTTGTCCGGCCAATTCCGGTGATTTTTGAACTACTTAGTGTGTTCCTCGATGGTAGCGGTGGGAGGTCCTTGATCACTTCTAAGAGGTCTTGTTCTGATGCGGACATTATCTTTGCGTGGTGGTACCAGAATACAGTTGGTGTTAGGCCTGATTCCTGCTTGTGGTTAGCGATAGTCTTGAGGATATGGGAGTGGGAAGTAAGCACAGTGGCCCATCCCTCGTGGTCGTCTCCGGCACCTTGGATGTACTCTCCTTCCATACCTTCCCCGCGGGTCATCTTCGACGCGGTTAAGAGGATGACGGGAGTAAACTCTTTGAATTTTAGAGGGGATATGGGGAGTGTAGACTCTGGGGATACCCATATTGGGCGGAGGGGTTTCGTGATAGTTTTATTGTACGCCGACAAATCTACACCTAATTCCTGTTACCCCACAAATCATTAGTACAACCACCCATCATATCTAGATCGGGATCCTACCAAAAACCTCTCGACAAACCCCGGCACCAACAGCTCAATCTGTACTCTCTCACTCTCCGAAACCATCTTTTCGGAAACATGCAACCTGCCAAACTCTTCACCAAACAAACACCAATTCACCACTGCGATCCAAACCGGCACCGTCCTGCTCAGCGCATCCGGGAACCTCTTCCCCCGTCTCGTCGAGTCCACAAGAACAACACCACCGTGCCTCCCTACACACTCCAAAACTTGCAAGTTAAGCCTCCGCATACTGAATCCCCACTGCCCCGGATGCCCGTCCGTGCTCTTGAAATAGGCACTCGCGTTACTACCCCTGCGTTCTGGCGGAACATACCAGTCACCCGCCCGGGCGTTGGGAATGAGTGGGAGGTCGTATGAGGCAGCGACGTGGAGGACAAATTGGGAGTCTGTGGTGATTGATGTGAGGCGGTTTCTTAGGCTGCGGGTCCGCGTGCGGAGGGAGTTTTTCAAGGAAGAGTGAGTAGGGTGGATTGTTGACAGGAGGTCGGGGGTTAGAGTGAAGGTGTGCTGAGTTGGGTCGTCAAGTTCTGAGTCTGAGGTGTCAGGCTCTTCGAGTCTGGTAGAGGCCACCGGCTCTGCCCCCGCTGCTGTGAGTAGGGGGGTCATGTTGAGATGGGATGAGTTGGGGGAGGTTAGGGGCAGAAATGCCGTATTAGCTCTTGCTATTTCCTATCTTCGTCAGCCCAGGGTAGGCTCAGTTTGACAAGTCAACAGAATTGCGTGTACTTGATATATAAATTGTCCTAAACATAGATAACCCAAGTTTCGTCCAGCATGTACAAAGTTAATGAGATCCAACACGTTCTGAAGGCTGATATCGTGACAGGAAAGCACTAACCCTTCTCAAGACCTAGCTGGGATATACACCAGATCGGTATACAGTACTCGAGTAGCTAGGGTAAATAAAGTGGATTGAACTCAAACTCTTTTGTCTCTGAATCCGGAGATTAGAAGCGTGCCGGAGATAGCGAATCGCAAGAGTCAACGAGTAATAATTTACTGACAACCGTTTGTTGCGGCGTTGGGGTTTCTTTCTGAGAGGCTTGGCCGGGATAGGAAGGTGGGGCTTGGTGGGGTTGAGTTTTCTTTTCTTTTCTTTTCTTTTTTCTTTGACGCCGCTTCCCTCGTCCCATCTCAATTCTACCAAATTTTTAACCTTGCACTGGAGTGGGTCACACATTTCGCCTTTTGGTCTCACGCCGACAATTCATCATAATAATTAGAAATGATATATAATATATATATATATATATATATAAAATAGCAAGTACATTCTTTGTAAAACCAACAAATACTGGCACGGAAATCAAGCACAAAAGCCTTTGTCAACTGATAGATGCGGAGCAGAAAAACTTGATATACAGTCTAGGATCGGCTTCTACCCCC
>QFET01014530.1:22505-35761 GCA_003316355.1 Tuber calosporum
GCTGTGTTGATGCGACGTTTCCTTCCTTTTTTCTTCCCTTCCCAACGTCGTACCGATCTCCCCGCCTCCCCGTCTGTGATACCCATCCAATCTATTGTACTAGATAGGCATAACATCTGAATTCCCAGTATTACAATATCATAAAATCGAGGCTAAAACCTCACGACACCCTCGGTGAGTATTATCACACACTAAAATTCCTGGCCCTCCCCTCTCCCTACTGTACTTGTACATTAGGACTTGTGCTGGCAACGGCGAATTGTTTGATAATCCTTGTTAAACGGCTGGCTATGGTTGCAACAAGTACCGTGGCTGGTCATGTGGAGATTATTGGTAGGTTAATTTCCCCCTGGGTTGGAGCTTGGGGGCAGGGTAGGCAATGCGCATTATGGCACGAGACCACAGAGAGTGAGGGGGTGGATTTCGAGGGGGGGGTAGGAAGAAAGTATCAGGCCAAGATCCGAATTGCGGTTTTCTGGAGGCTTTTTGTAGAAGGTCGGGCACATGAATCAAAGGGCTCCGCTAAGCGAAACTACGGAATGGAGATCACGATTCATCACTCAATAACAGGAGTTTCCCCATGTACAGTACTTGTAGCAATGCGCAATAGCTCAGATGGGAGAAGTAGTAACAAAACAGTCGCAATTTTTTGAACAGCAAGAAAGATATAGACCAGCCATATAGTAAGGTGGTTTAGCCACCGGTATCCCTCAATACTCTCATCAAGGAAACAAAGATCCACCATATAACAACAAAAGAGAACACCAACTAGTCCTAACCAGGACCTGACCACAAAAGAAGTAGAGAACTACAGTAGAAGCATTTGAGAGGAAAAAGAAACCACAATGCAACACCCGGTAACGTGGAGTTCTGGCGGCCTAATGGTTCAAGGGGTGATCGTCACTGTCGTTTTGAGAAACAGGATGCAAGTGAGTCCAGGAAGGGGGGTGGTTGGGTTTTTTGCTGTAGAGCTTCGCTTTTTTAAGCTACAGGTATGATGAAATTGTCTGAGATCACTAATTTACCTAAGGCTAGAAATCATCTGCCAAGCCAAACTAGGCCAATTCTCCAATCGTCAAATTTTATCTACGGAAGGGAAGGGTGCATAATAAGATAGGATAAACTGTTGGTAGGAATTAATCTCAATCGTAAGGAACAGATTCATTCCTGTGGAGCACCGGAATTAGTTGTGTTGAATGACTCCTTCTGCGAATATGATATGATACCCTGATAGCAAAGGGTTGATAAGGGTTTATAAGTGGCTGTATCGAGGGGAATACCAGTACTTGCTCAGATCACTCGGCAAACAACCGCCTAAGCATCCATCCGCAACCCACCCAAAGCCCTGTGAGAATCCTATGCTGGCACTGCGGGGATATCCTCCATCCAGCAAGAATGTGCAAACTGAAAACTAAATGATTGCCAGGTTAGGTTCTAGGATGAAACAATGTAGGACGATCCAACTAGATTAACCAGCAGAAATAATATCTTTCTTCCATAGTCCCTAGGCTAGACTATCCAGCGTTGTAATCCATATCACCCAGAAATCCGCCGACAGCCCACAGAGAAGGCATCAACACATGCCGTGCCTCCTTTTCCCTTTCACTATAGCCGCAAGCGGACAAACCAGTTACCGGATCCCGCAGCTCTTATTGGCTATCCTACTCGCTTTAAAACTTTAGAGCTTAAAAGGGTTATATTCTACTCTACTCGTACTGGATGAGATGGGATAAAGTGAGCAGCCTCAGTTGACCCTCCCCTCCGTCCCCATCCAGTTTGAACCCTGATTCCACATAGCTCAAGATATTACCCATGCTCAAAGGATGCGAAATCCACCACACTACACGGGGACAGACAAAATGTAGGGACATGCAGCGGGCACAGAGTTGGGTGAATGTTCATCTAACGTGCCTATCAGACGATGGAGGAAAATATTTAACCTTTGCTTATCCTATCCCGAAAACTTGTAAAACTCATTCTCGCGAGTTATAGTGCTCCCGTATAAGATGTGTGATCCATCCCAAGGACACGAACATGATTAAGGGTGTATAACAGTCTCTTCCGGAAACTAAGGCACTGTTTGGTGCATGACGATATAAATATATCACAATAAAAGTCGAAAATGGCATATATTCTAAAATATATTTATAACATAATATGTGTGTATTTTACTTATCACAGGTAAATTTGAATACACAGGTCAAATTATAATATTAATTCCATTGCTTTTACAACAGGCATCATAGGTGGGATATCAGTAGTAGATTTTAAAGTTATTAGACAGGAATCCAAGCTATATAAGTCAAGCTATTGAAATTTCTATTACCTCTTTTTCTGTTGGTATTTTGAAATAAATGGATAAAGTATACTAATAAATATCTAGGCAACCAGACCTTGGATCTACTTTAAAAATATATCCTGAGAGAGGCCAGCATTTAGACAACATATATACAGCTAGTAATAAGCTGATAACTATATTTGAACTCTGAGGTCAACAATTAAGTTCAATATAGGTAGTATGAAATAAGACTTGGAATAGTAGTTTTTTTTATGGGTGGTAGAACATCAAAACACTTTAATGAAGTTGCCTGATTGCCTTTCAGTCTAGAAGAAAATGTATTGATTACTATAGTTGATATCTAGAATTCTTATTCCCTTCCTTTCTGTGCAAATAATAGAATTTAAACCTTCTAAGCATCATATATATACTGATATAATAGATAATATGGGAGATAAGTTATTAATTCTTTATATTCTTATTTTAGAAATATAGCAATTTATTAGAGCAACTACCAAATAAATATATTTGCTAAGATAGCATATAGCCAATTGTAGTTTTATAGAAGAAGAGTTAAAAAATACATTGTAAATGTAGTTATTCTCATTATACCAGTTACAAGCTAGTATGAATAGTTATACAATAGGGCCTAAATAGTAGTCTGCTATCATATTGGTTTTGAAGGCAGCCCAGCTAAGAGGAAAAATCAAGTAAGGTACAATAAAATAGTTTAAAGAGCAAATGGGAACCAGAAGATTAGTGTTCAACCAAGTGTATTTGCTATCTAGTTACCTGGCTCATGTTTGATATCTTAAAACAGGCACTAGGCTGTATGAACAGTTATATAAGAGAGCCTATGTGGTATCCTGCTATCACTTTGGTGTTTAAGGGAAACCTACTGAGAGGCGAAGATAAGGAGGGTAAAATAGAATAGTTTTAAAGAGTGAAAGGGAATATTAGGATTGTCATTCACCTAAGTGTATCCATTATCTAAGCATCTGTCTAAAGTCTGATGTCTGGTGTGAGCCAGGAGGCCACTCTTAAATAAATGAAATCTTTCTACCAATAGCTGTGGTTAAGGAAACCTGGAGTCACTATCATTACAGATAAGTGTATAGCTAGCAGAATCCTGTATCACTGCCAGAGTCTTGGAAAACCCAAGAGTTTCCTACAATATAGCCTGTATTCTACTACTAGTATACATGACCTGTTACTTCTCTCAGAACCTATGGGGCACAATCCTGCCAATTCTCCAAAGCATATAATAAGCAGACAACTAGAATCTAGAGATTCTAGTAGGGAAATTAAATATAAAAGAAATCAAATCAAATGAAGGAAATATGACAAAGGAATAGCAAACGGGAGTAATAATAGAGGTATTGAAACCTATATACATGTTAGAGATTTACCTATGAGAATGTTAGGCACAAACGACTCCCAAGAGGATTACATGACTTTTCAGAAGGAACTGCATGAATCTGAACCTCTACAGGCAATTACCACCCTGCGGCCCCGGCGTTCGCCCAGGGAGTCGACACTGGCACCTTGTGCAGTTGCTCATTTACTAAGAAAAATGAGTAATTGGAACACATGTTGTAACCCCGTATACGTCGTAACCGTTCGTGCGACCGGATGCTGTCCGTAGGCTATATGAGAGGGCCTCTCTGGCTATGTCTGGGAAGTGGAATGAAGCGATTCTGTTAAGAACTCGCGGAGTTACACCCCGTTGAAGTTAAGAGAGCCCAGGTAGTCCTAGATGGGTATGAATGCACAATTGAAGTAGGCTACTCTGACACAAACTGAGAGTACGCTGACACCCCCATGATGCCTATAAGGTCAAAGAACCTATTGGAACAAGTTGATAAGGAGAGGCAGTGAAGACGAGAAGGTATTGGCCCGATCATGAACACTAGTTATCCGGGAAGCCAGCTGCAGAGCCGGATAAGACGGCACGAAGCAGACTCGGCCAACAACCAAACTGGCCCCTTGAAGTTCTAAGAAGTTATTGGTACGTTCCAAACTGGGCGGCCATATCTTAACAGCCGAAAGAAGGATGACAACTCAGACTAAGTCGGTCCACACCCTCAGAGAAGTCTGAAGCTCTGATCATACCGTCAGCTGTACAGGGGAAGAGAAAGTTTTAGGGTTAAAGTGGGTTCGCTCTCAGATTAAGAGATGAAGGTTGGGGAGAAAAATCCTGTTTATATGAAAAACCAGGTGTAGTCCACGAACACTCAGATGCGGGATATAAATATCGAGGTGCCTCCTGAGCTTTAGCCATCATCAAGCAACGGAGAAGAGATCTCATCAATATCATAAGTTTTTACTCAAAAATCTTTACCTACGAGCCTTCCTAGACAATCTCCATTTACGAAGAAATATTCAAGCCTAGTCCGATTCGCTTGCCCTTATTATCGACTACCCTTAATAGAGAATCTCTAGATTCTGGCAGTGTACTAATTGTATGCTTTAGAGGACCAGCAGGATTGTTCCCCAGTGGTTCCAACAAAGCACTAATCTTGTATACAAAGGGTAGAATACACACCATATTGTGAGAAAGCCTTAGGATTTCGATCAATAGGGCTGTATGACAGGATTTCAATAGCTGTATGCTAACTTGTAATGATTCTAGTTGCATGATTCTGGGTCCTCAGGTCCAGGTAGAAATATTTATTATATTTAAGAACAGTATCTTGACTAACAGGAGATATATAACATGTGTACATAGTTTGCTGTAATATGTCTACATGTTCCAGTAGGTCTAGTACTACTTGTGTTACCCTCTCCTATATCAGAGTGCATTTATTTCATTTGACTTCTTTTGTGTTTGATTTCCTTAATGGAAGCTCAAGATTCCAGCTGTCTGCTTATTGAATACTTTACAGGATTGGTAGCAGTGTGCCTCAAGAGTTCAAAGCAAAGGAACAGCTCATATATACCAGCAGTAGGATAGAGGTAGTGTTGTAGAAGAGCCCTAGGCTTTTTAGCACTCCAGCAGGGTCACAGCATTCCAGTAGCTATACACTAATTAATAATGATCCTGGGTGCCAGTTTCCAAATCCTCAGCTCTTGGTACAAAGATTTCTTGTTTCCCAAAGTGGTCTCCTAACTAGTAGGAGACATCAGACTTTAGACTAATGTTTAGTTAATAATTACACTTGGTTGAATGATGATCAGATTGTTCCCCTTCACTTTGTAAACCCTTTTAATATACTCTGCTTGTCTTCGCAACTCAGTAGGTCTCCCTGAAATACCAAAGCTATAGCAGGCTACTGCTTAAGCTTGATTTTATAACTTTTTATAAAGACTAGCGTCTGTTATATCTGCTTACTGTATGCTTTAAAGGATTGGCAGAATTGTACCTCAGAAGCTCCACGGAAAGGAACAGGTCAAGTATGCCAACAGTAGGATAAAGTTAATATTGTTATAATGCCTCTGACCTTCCAGGACTCTGGCAGGATTGCAGGATTCTAGTAGCTGTTCACTTACCAGTAATGATCATGGCTGCAAGTTGCCAGAAATACAGCTCTTAGTATCAAGACTTTTGTTGTTGAAAAGTTGTCTCCAGGATTTCAGTAGATATCAGACTTCAGACAGATGCCTACATATTGAATATACTTGATAGAACAGTGATCATATTATTACCCTTCACACTTCAGCTATTCTATTGTACTGTTCTTGTCTTTACCTCGAAGATGGTATCCCTTATATACCAAAATGATAGCAGGCTACTTCTTAGGCTTTATTGTATACTTGTTCAAATAGGCTAGTACTCATTATATGAGCTGTTTTGGTTACTATTGTTAAGGCTGACAAGGCTAACTGAAACTAGCAGGGCTAGTAAGGGGTGAGTTTGTGTATGATTGGTTACAAGTATCGTTTGATACTTAGTTTATTTTATGATTGGTTTCAAGTATCGCTTGATACCTAGTTTGTTTTATATTGGGTTTCATGTATCAGGCTGACACCTGATATATTTTATGTTTTGTTTCGTGTATCGAGATGATACATATTTTGTTTGCAGTACCGTTTAGGTGCATGAGGCATTTGTTTTATTGGAGGACTTAACAAGCGGAGCTTGTTTATATCCGTTGATTGGAAATCAAAAGAAAGATATCGAAAGATCTGGAAAAAGCGATATCATATATTTAAGACTGCCCCTCTGGAGCTTAGACAGGGCAGACTTCGACAGACAGAGTTTTCAGTATACTTAGTTGAGCAGTTACTTCCTTTCAGTTCGCAGGAAACTACAACAAGTAAGTCTAAGACTTGGTTAAGCTGGTGGTATAGTAATCGACGGCTGTTAAACAACTTATCGAGATCTCCGGTAGTAATACTCACTTGAAGTCCCAACAGGTTGGGATCTGAGTTACTATCGTTATACCTTACCAAGACGCATTCCTCTTGGTGCCTGAAACACCCAGGGATGCGTTACATTTTGTTAACTTCAACCAGTAGTTGAGTTAGAAGCAGGCAGAGGTTAGGAAACTTCAGGTTGCAAGTAGTTTACCAGGATAGGTGACGAGAGACATCAGACGAGGTCAGGTAAGCAGATCTTGCAGTAGGAACTTACCAAAACGAATGGCAGTCAGAGCACCAAAGGCGAACAATCAATAGCATCCTGTTTCAAAGTAGACGAGATAGGAAGACTGTTATCACGAGACCAAGCAAAGCAATTGCTAGCGGAATCGGCGAAAGAACTAGCCAAAGAGAAAGCAAGGACTCCAGGAGAGTTCCCGGGTACACTATAGGGATTGAAGGGAAAGCAAGCAGCAGCACCCAATAACGATCCAAGCAGCTCAGACAGCAAAAAGACCTCAGATACCTCTAGTGATTCCAACGATATGTCGAATCCAGGATTTAGTAATGTGCCAGTGGCTAGTGAGCTATCACCAGCAACTACAGCGAAGCTTAGCATCAAGGTTCCTATACCAAAGAAGTACAGTGGTGAAGCAGAGGACCTTAAGCCAGAAGCGTTCGATCGTTGGTACCAGTCAGTCCAGTTATACCTACAACTACATAGAGTCAACTCTAAAACAGATGGAGTGGGAAACTATTGGATACTGTACACAGAAGGAACAGCTCAGGAAGCAGCTTTTCAGGCAGCAGAAAACTATGGCGAAGACTTAACTAGAGATCAGCTGATTGATTGGTTAAGAGAACAATTCCAGTCATCCAGACAGAAGGATGACATTTACAAACGATTCCACAAGATTGAGCAAGTCGAAAATGGGATCACACAGCGCATCACAAAGGTGGCTACAGACCTGTTGATGTACCGATCACGATTACAAGAAGGCACCATTTCTGAATATGCCTTCATCCAAAGGTTCTTCCAATGTAGGCACACTAGGTTAAGGCGAGATGTCAAACATGGTATGATTCTAGCAAAACAAACAAGACCACGATAGCCTATGCAGAGAGAGTCGATGCAATCCTCCACGATACAGGAGCCTATGGAAAGGATAAACAGAAAGATCGATACAAGGAAGACAACTCCAAGAAGGACAACAAACCTCAAGGGAAGAAAAATGAATCAAGCAAAATCAAGACTCCAAGAGAAAAAGGAGCATGCTTTACCTGCAGCAGTAAAGGACATATGGCAAAGGATTGTCCAAGCCAAAGCGACAATGGCAAAGGAAAGATACCCAAGAAGGAAACATTATCGAACCAAGTTGAAGAGGTCAGCAGTGAGGATGAAGTATACTTCTGCCCTAGAAGTCGAGACCAATGCAACACCACAGAACATGCTACCCAAGGGTGATGAGAGTCGAAAAGCATTGCAAGGAACGATCCTGATTAACGGCAAACAAGCGAGAGTCCTATTTGATACAGGAACAATAGGAACAGACCTATTGAGTGCAACCTTTGTCACTACACATGGAATCCCATGTACCGAAATGGCAACTCCTGCAACCATTCATATGCCTATGGAACGTTACGATCTGAATCCCGGAAAGAATGCAATATCGGCATAGCGATTGGGAAGATGAAGACTACTGGCAATAGAATGATGGTGGGAAACTTAGCCAAGTATGATACCTAGATTGGAATGCCATTCCTATCGCGAAACAAAGCATCAGTCGAATGTGGAAAGCTGAGGATTCATTTTCCTGACGATAGGATATTGGTCAATTGCACACCAACAAGTGCCAGAATTCAAGCAGCTGTAACAAGTACAAAAGAGTTAATGGAACAATACCCAAAGGTATTCCCAGATCCGATACCTGAAAGGTTACCACATTCAAGGAAGATTAACTACCGAATCAGATTGAAGGATTCAGAGAATCTGAAGACGATGCTAACATACTCAGTACCAGAGAAGTGCAAGATTCGACTCAAGGCATGGCTGGACCAGAAACAGCAAGAAGGAGTTATCAAAAGAGTAGAAGTGCCAGGAACAGCACCGATGTTTGTATCAGTCAAAGGGAAGACTGATGTCAGGATCTAATGTCTAGCGGACCTTACAGCGAGGAATAACAATACTCAGAAGGATGATGAACCTATTGCGAACCAAACAAGATTACTCAATGCATTATGAAGGGTGCGATACAGAAGCATGATCGACCTAAGCGATGCCTACTTTCAAACCAGGGTTCACCTAGATGATGTCAAATATAACAGTTTCAAAACACCCTTTGGAGGTTTCATCAGCAAAGGTATGTTGCAAGGAGACATGAATGCACCAGGAGCATTCATGAGGAATATATCTGATCTACTTGCAGATTACCTAGCAAAATTTGTGTGGGTATATATTGACGATATTCTCATATTCTCCGATACAGAGTCCGGGCTTAGAGCATTCCCTGCAAAGCTCTGGAGGATTGAGTAGTGGGAAACACCGAAGAACAAGAAGCAACTTTAGGAGTTCCTAGGATTGGTAAACTACTTTAGCCAATTCCTACCGTACATTGCCACTGTCACAATACCCTTGACAGACCTTACCGGAAATGAGGAGTATGTCTGGACACCAACACAAGATCAATGCATAGAGAATGTGAAGGAGATTGCCAAACAGAATCAGGTCATGAGACTGATCAACCACACATCAGGACAAAAGATGTGGCTGATTACGGATGGCTCTGACTCAGGGGTAGGAGCTTAGGTAGGACAATGAGACACACCTGAAACAGCGAGGCCTGCAGCATTGTACAGCATGAAATTCCCCCACTCACAAAAGAATTATGGAACTACTGACAAGAAGGCACTTGCAATTATGGATGCCTTAACCTCCTTCAATCATATTCTTGAGGGCATGAATTTACGATCATAACGGACCACCAACCATTGGTGTACCTGAAGAGAGCCAAGAACCCCTCACGCAAGCAGCTGTGGTGGCGAACCCATTTGGGAAAATACGACGCAAAGATATGTTACAGGCCTAGGAAGGGAAACTATTTAGCTTATGCTCTGTCCTGTCTTTATGAGCAATTTGATCCAGAACGAAACTACACTCTAGACTCTACCAATGAAGAAGATTCAAACCCTCACAACATACCCTTTAAATACTCAAATATGTCGGACTTTGAACCACTTCCTGTTGAAAAACGACTTTCATCAGACAACTCTGATTGCTCTATCTGGGCACGAAACGATAGTGGAGACAGAGTCATCCTAGAGATCAACGATGACAAGACAAATCATATGGCCATGGACTGGAGTGCATGTTATGATCGGCAGTGTACCATCCATGAGGGCGAGAAGCTCTGAGATAAGATAGGTCTACCTGAGCTAGTCTCTATTTACGAAGAAAGGAATAGCATCTTACTACCCCTATGGCCAGTACTGGACCTGGATGGAATCAGGCGACGTTTGAAGGTACAACTAGGAGACATGAGTTAGGAATATCAGGACCAGGAAAGTCCTTACCAACAACCATTAAAGGAGCCTAAGCGGCCCCTCTATTCCAATGCGGCACTCGGCCAAACAAGGCTTATACCTGTCATTGAGCCACCTACCCTCATTCACTACCAGGATACATTCTTCTAGCTTTACCAGGACGAGGAGGTGGAAGTACCATTCCAGGAGTGAGTACAGGATGAACAGGATAAGGCAGCAGTGGTGGCAGAGATGAGTAGCCAATAGAGAAGACAGATGGTGGAAGCCTAAAGGAACGATGACGTGTACAAGCAAGATTCTGACGCTAGCAACACT
The DNA here is from genome assembly GCA_003316355.1 of Tuber calosporum. Lineage (NCBI taxonomy): Eukaryota > Fungi > Ascomycota > Pezizomycetes > Pezizales > Tuberaceae > Tuber > Tuber calosporum. The sequence goes on from QFET01014530.1 coordinate 32,938, forward strand.
GAGAGAGGTGGAAAGCTATCTGACTATAGGATCGGTGATGGAGTAATGTCTGCTACGACCAGGGGTGGTCAAGATTGCCTATACATACCCAAGGGACATGCAATGAATGGGATAACGCTCAGAGAGATTGTTATTGATGAGATTCACAACAGAGGACAACACATCGCAGATAGGAACCTAGGCTATGCCACAGAATACATATTCTGGCCCGAGATGAGGATGGATTTTCGAGATTATGTTCGCCAATGTGATTTATGCCAGAGGAATAAGGAACGCAGCTTGCTACCTGAAGGAGAGGCTCAGTCTATGCCAGTACCCTCTGAGATATTCACCTCCTACACTATCGACTTTGCATGACAATTTTACAAGTCTGGTAACAACAAGTACGATAGAGTACTAGTAGTTATGCATAGGGTGGTTGGATTCACTTGGTTTATTCCTACACACTCAAGTAGTCAAGCGATTGAGACCCTCACCCTTCATCAGCACCATATCTTCACTCCACATGGAGTACCTACTTCGATTATCAGTCATGCAGACCCATGTTTTATATCACGATTCTGGGCCCAAAGCATGAAGTCTTTGGCATCGAGCATATCAAGGGAGTGCCTGGACACCACGAAACCAATAGCCAGGTTGAGAGAAAGATTAGAGAACTTAAGACAGCCTTAAGGAATGTTGTTAAAAAGCGCCAGAACAACTGGTTAGTTGAACTTCCCGAGTTAGAAGCCTACGAGAATGCAGGACATTCTAATGTCTTGAACATTTCACAATACAAAGCAGTGTATGGACAAGATTACCATATGCAGTCGACTATCAGACTCAGAAACACCCAGGTGCCGGCCTCTGATGACTTCCTGCACAGACATCAGGAATGCGCAATGAGGCCTATCCATATGTCAAGATTGGGAGATTTAGGAGTACCAGGATGAGAGCAAGAAGGAGGACCACCCACAAACCCATTGATGTAGGGAAATGATTGTTAGTCTGGGGAGACCTATTCGCTACTGAATCTGGTAGAAGCAAGAAGCTGGAACCCAAATGGCGTGAACCCTTCGAGGTTTTGGAATACGATTCCTACACACATAACTATACAGTCAAGATGGACACTAGGATTTACCTACACAAGGAAGGAGTATTTCATTTCTCTCTAGTCAAGAGGTTCATAGAGAACACTATGAACCTTGTGCAGGAATGGTGGACGGATAACTGTCCTGGCGACGAATTTCCTATCATTACAGGATATATCAAGATCGAATTTACGCCAAAGACACCAGTCTATGGAGAGTTTGCTGATAAGGAAAAAGGTGGACGATGGATTTTGGGAACCCTAATTGGACAGCGACTATGACGACCCTGGGGTCTCAGATGATGGCGAGGTTATCAAGACTTGCTTTTGATATTGATTTTCGTGATTAGTGATATTGTTTTTAGGTTTTGTTTTTGGAAACAGTTGTTTTATTTCCGGGGTGTAACCAGTATTGGTTACTATTGTTAAGGCTAACAAGGCTAACTGAAACTAGCAGAGCATGTAAGGGGTTAGTTAGTTTATGATTGGTTAGAAGTATCATTTGATACTTAGTTTGTTTTATGATTGGTTTCAAGTATCGCTTGATACTTAGTTTGTTTTATATTAGGTTTCATGTATAAGGCTGACACCAGATATGTTTTATATTTTGTTTCGTGTATCGGGATGATACATATGTTGTTTGCAGTACCGTTTAGGTGCATGAGGAATTTGTTTTATTAGAGGACTTTACAAGTGGGACTTGCTTATATCCATTGATAAGAAATCAAATAGAAAGATATGGAAAGCTTTAGGAAAAAGGGAGATCATGTATTTAAGACTGCCTTTCTGGAGCTTAGACAGGGCAGACTTTGACAAACAGAGTTTTCAATATACTTGGTTGAGCAGATACTTCTTTTCAGTTCGCACAAAACCACAGCAAGTAAGTCTAGGACTTAGCGAAGCTGGCGATATAAGAATTGACCGCTGTTAAATAACTTATCGAGATCTCCAGTAGTAACACTCATTTGAAGTCCTGACAGTTTGGGATCTGAGTTACTATCATTATACTATCCTGAGACGCATTCCTCGTGGTTCCTGATATACCCAAGGAGGTGTTACACATTACATTTTTTTCACCTAAGCAAGTAATATCTGGTTCTCTAAATTGACAACCCAGGGTAGGATTAATCACCCTCTAATTTTTTGATAACTAGTTAGAAGCAGAAGAAGCATGGAGCAACTCCTGGCTCCAGTGCTACATACAATATGGTTCGTGCAGTTCAAAACATATACCAGGCTCAAGGATGAGTGTTACGTGGCTGTACAGCCTTATATGCCAAGACTTTACTGTAAAAAATCAAATATCAGGTATTATATCATACTAAGTATAATATTCAAATTTAAATCATACGTTCTGCTTTATAAGAGGTTGTTCTTTGTCCAACTGCTTCTTCAACTCTTGTCTCCTGATCCAAATTTTGGATACTATAATCATAAACACTATCAGTAGCTTTCCATTTTGGACATCCACCTTGCTTATCAACTAATCTCCTTAAGAGTGTGTTATTTCTTGGCTGGGTCATTGCTTGTATCTACTTGCTTCCTCAGTATTACAATTATAACTTCTTTAGACAATGGTTTTTGTGATATGAAGACTTGTTGGATAATTACCTAAACAGCCTTAAAGGCAAGAAAGAATAAAATATTAATTGAGACACGGTTGTAACCTACTCCCAAGTATCTAGAGAATCCCAAAGGGACTCTGAAGATACTATTAGGATAGGGGGAGAAGTGTCGATGGATAGGTCTTCAATA
>QFET01014535.1:0-17087 GCA_003316355.1 Tuber calosporum
CGATAGGAACCATAGGGTTCAGCTATCAAGACAACGTAGGCATAGGCCTAAGAGCAATACTGGAACTCCGCCTAGTACTACTCATTGTAATAGTACTCCTACCCTGGTGGCTGAGATTAGTGCCACGCCCCATACCGGACTACAAGAACGGCCCGGTCATATTCATCCAACCCAAAGAGAAGTAGTTACCTGTTGCAGAACCAGCTTACCGCATAGGATCGTAACAATGAGACTGGGGTTACAGTTTTGAGTAATAATGATAAAGAGTTTGAAGGGGCAGAAAATAATCTATAATTCACTTATAGACGCAGTAACATGGGTACATGTTCTGGTACCTCTATTACAACTCTCATTAGCCTTTGCCTTATCAGGTTATATTCCTTTGATTTGATTTCTTTTGTATTTGATTTTCCTACCGGAATCTCTAGAATCTGGCATTCAGATTACTCTATGTTTGGGAGAATTGGCATGATTGAGCCTCAGAGGTTCTAATGGAAGGAACAGGTAATGTATATCAGCGAAAGGATAGAGGCAGTGTTGGGGGAAAGCCCCAGGCTTTCCAGGCCTCCGGCAGGGCTACAGGATTCTGGTAGCTGTACACTCACTATGAATGAGAGTGGCTATGGGTTTCCAGAACCTCAGCTCTTGCAGGGAAGATTTCATGTATTTAAGAGTGGTCTCCAGGCTAGCAGGAGACATCAAAGTTCAGAATGATGCCTGGACAGTGAATACACTTGGTTGAACAGAGATTCTATTGTTCCTCTTCAGTCTATAAGCTACTCTATTGTACTCCCCTTATGTTCATATCTCAGCAGGTCTCCCTTAGACACCAAAGCGATAGCAAGGAACCGCTTAGGCTCTATTGTATAACAATTCATACTGGCTAGAGTCTGTTACATTTTATTGGCCTCAGCAGGTGATATCTGGCTCTCCAGATTGAGAACAGTGGCATAGATTGATTACCCTTCCATTTTCTTGATAACTAGGTAGAAGGAGGAGTGGCAGGGAGGGACTCCTGGCTCAGGTGCTACATTCATCATTACAGACAGAAGAAGTCAGACTTCAAGGTCTGGAAGGATATCCAGACCTCCCAGCAGACTTTGGAATAACCAAGATACAGACCCAGAAGGAGAAGGTGACGATATACCTACACATAGACAAAGTTTCCTCCAACTAGGAGACCTTGGTACAGACTCAGAAGAGGACCTTACTACAGAGCACATTGTCCAAAGAGAAAGCCAGAGAACTGAGACAGCTCAGGAATTGAGACCAAGAACCAAAAGTATTTTGTAAACAGTCTTTGGTACCCTACCACACTCTGCAGTACCATCAAGAAGTGAGACACTGCCTGGGGGATTTCCAGACTCTGCTGGACACTCTGGACTACCACCACTACCCCAGGTAAAAGGGAAAGAACTAGAAACTCCCAGGCAACCGTCAGCCCCTCTGCCAGCATCTAGGACGATGACTGACACTCCACAACAACTCAGGAAACCAAAGATCAAGCTTTCACAAATATCCAAGTTCAGTAGCGAAGGCAAAGATCTACAACCAGACAAACTCAAGCACTGGCTTAGAGAGGTCAAGAGGTACTTATCCAAGTATGGTGTCCTTGATAACACTGAGGATGTAGTAGACTAGTATGACACCTATACAGAACGGCAAGCACATAGTGCCTACCTCAACCTCATGGACAAGTTTGAAGACAACCAACTCTTCCTCCAATAAATCAAGAATTGATTCAAGAAACTTTTTGAAGCATCAACTATTACAGATTACCTGTACCTTAAATGACAGAAGATAAGACTGTCCTCAGGAGGCATGCCAGGGAGAATTTCCAAGATTGCTGGAGAAATAGAAGACCTAAGAGGGACCCTGCCTAGAGACTCAATATCAGAATATGCACAAAGGCAACGCTTTTTGGATGCCATGGGTGCCAGGTTCAGAAGGAATGTGGAACCACAGATAAGATATACCGATACCTGGAATCAAGTTGTCCAATTGGCAGAGAGATATAATGCAACCATGTTCAAAACAGGAGCCTATAGGAGTAGTGGCAGCTCTTGCAGCATCTCCGAAAATAAGCAAAACAAATCTAAGAACTTTCCAAAACCAACCAGCAACAAGGCAGCAGGAAAAGGCAAAGCTCTAGCGACAAAATCCACCTCTCCCAAGTATAAGAAGCCAAGTAAGCAGGAAATGGATCAGCCCAAGAGGGAAGGAGCCAGTTAGTACTATGGAGAAGCAGGACATTTGACAAATTATTGTCCAAAGAAGCAGATCAAGTCAAATCATGTCACTGTCACTCAGGACACCCCCGATAGAGATGAAGAGCACTCTGAGGAAGAAAGCGATAACACAGGTGAGTTGGATGAAAGGAATAGCATCATAACTTACAAGACTAGTATTGACGCCCCCAAGGAAGTGGCGAGGCCATTCCAAGTATAGGAATTCACAATGCTGGTCAACAAGACCCCCACCAGTGTCCTAGGAGACACATGAACCATTGACGGTACTCTAATCAGCAATTACTGTATTACAAAAAAAAATATCCCTTATACGAATAAGAAGATGCCAATAATGCTCAAAATGGCTATTAAGGGATCCAGATCAAGCTGCAATTACACCAGCATTACAGATATCGAAATTAGAACCATGCAGGTACCCAAAGTACATATGAGTGTCACTGCAGTATCAGACTATCATATTCTACTCAGCATGGATTACCTCATCCGCTTTGGAGCAGATCATAGACTGCAGGAAAAATATGCTCTACTTCCCTGACAATAATGTCAGAGTAAACTGCAATGGGAGTAGCATACACCCTCTCTAAGCGATGGCTGAACAGGAAGATATACTAGATTTCCTCAAGATGTTACCTCTGACTTTTGTCAAAGAAATACCAGAAACCCTACCAGAATTGCGGCGCTTCAACCACAAGATCATGATCAAGGACCCAGACCTTTATGTTAAGATTCCAACCCTCAAGACCCCAGACAAATTAATACCTAAATTCAAGGCATGGATAGAGAAAAACATCAGGGCTAGGATACTCTACAGATCATAAACTCTAGGAGGCGCCAGAATGTTAATTCAAGGAATACCTGAAAGCAGTATAAGACCATTAGTAGACCTTTGCTACAGGAATGATAACACTAAGAAGGACGAAGCTCCTATCCCCAATCAGCAGCTCATACTCAACACTGTTGGCATAGCCAAATTCTGAAGCAAGATAGACCTCTGTGTTGCCTATTTGCAGACCAGGATTGAGCCTAAAGATGAGAAGTACAACCCTATTAAGCAACCATTTGGAGGCTTTGCCTGCAAAGTAATGCTGCAAGGGGATACAAATGCGCCAGGAACTTTCATGAGAGTCATGGAAGATATACTATCAGAAGAAGTAGGAGCCTTTGTATGGGTATACATTGACAATATCCTGATATATAGCGATACACATCAGGATCATATCAAGCATATCATAGCTGTTTGCCAGAGGCTACAAAAAGCACATCTATATGCCAACGCAAAGAAGTGTATCTTCTTTACAGAAAAGCTTGATATACTAGAATACCAGATCAATGATAAAGATATTCACCCAGCACCAGAGAAGATCTGAAGGATTGAGGGCTGGCCAAGACCTCAGAATAGAAAGGAACTTCAGCGCTTTAGTGGGATAGTGAATTATATCTCCCAGTTTCTACCAAATATTGCCACGATTACTACACCACTTACAGAGCTTACAGGCAAAGATAAATGGATATGCACAGACTTGCTGGAAGCAGCCTTTGAGGTAGTGAAAGAGGAGGTGAAAGGTCATTAAGTTCTTAGACCTATTGACTATACCAACCCACAATCAAACTGGCTATTCACTGATGCATCTCCTACTGGCCGTGGTGCTTGTATAGGCCAAGGACTAAGCAGAGATACAGCTAGACTACCAGCATTCCATTCCAGGAAGCTGTCAACCTCTCAAAGTAACTAGCCCATCTACCAACAAGACGCACTTACAATGGTTGAGGTTGTACAAGCCTTCGCCCACCTGTTGTCACACACAAAGTTTACCATAGTCACTGACTATGAGATTCTTACCAAGATCATGACACAAAAGAATTTCAGTGACTGGCAGGACAGAGGGATAATGAATCTTAGCTGTTTTGATTTTAAAATAGAATACATGCGTGGAGTTTCGAATTTTGGGCAGAATATCTATCCAGAATTCATGACACCAATTCAAGGCCTCAAAATATAATACTACAGGACCCCAACTCCGAATATTCAGATCTCCAGAACCTCAACTCCAATCATATGCAAACCAATTACACTTCTTGCATATACTATAGCATAGATTCCGACAGTGAAATAGAAGCAATTGAAGAAACACACCACTCTCCATCCCTCACTACTGGCATATCTATCTATCGCTCCTCCCAAGACTACCTAGCAAGCAAAGAGAGAGAGGCAAATGCAGTCACTCATACACGGAAGTACTAAAGCAGTGCTAGCAGTAGCTACAGTAGTATCCAGGCAGGCAACTTTACGGGAGACAAAGCTACCTTGAACCTTCACCAAACTAGAGAGGAATAAACCCATTCAGCACTCTCTTGGACTGCCTGCTATGATGACAAGTGCCTTACACATAGAGACAGTAAAGAAGGCAATGGACATTTTCCTAAGGACCCTGAACAGCACAAGGGAGAAAAGGAAGCCAAAGTAACATCTGATACCTCAATGGACAGTAGCCCCCAACCAGCAAATGATAGCTCTTTGTCCCTACCATTACCAGGAAACAAATACCTCAGACTTGCAGATATGTTAACTACAGCCTTGGCACCTGTGGCTTCGCCAGCTTCTAGGCAACTCTATAGTGATCCTGAAGCTCTCTCAAATTCAGCACAAACCGATAAGACTCCAACCTTCCTTGATTACCTCCACTCATCCTTTAAGGGAAATATACACCCCGCTGTTATTGAAGCTCTCCAAAATGACCCTCTTTCTGGCTAGTCCTGGAGACAACTCAGGAGCTACACTATTTGAGCCAGGATGGCCTCCTCATCGCTGACAATACCAATAACTATTCTAACATCTATATCCCTCTGGGACCTTTAGAAAGGGAAGTATCCATTCAGGCTTTTATCCTTAAAACAGTTTAAAAAGGCCGAGGACATTTCTCAGCTCCCAAGTCCTACAAGTACGCCACTTGTTTCTTCTGGTGGCCTCAGATGCGCCAGGACTTCATAGCTTACTGCCCCTCTTATCATTAATGTCTGATCAACAAAGAGCCAACTACAGTTCCAGGAGGTAGATCTCTATCTGAGCCAGCACTTGACCAAGCCTACTAATCCCATGCCTATAATTTCGCTGGCCCCTTCCACAAAATTAAACAACTACACTACTATCATGTTTATTATCGATTGCTTTACTGTCTACACAAATCTTATATCACTTTAGGAGTTTGCTACATCCGAAAAAGTATTCAGCAAGCTCCTGAAGACGATATTTGATGTTCATGAACATCTTCTAAGATTAGTACGGGACCAAGACTCCTACTTTGCCTCTAACCTAAGGTCTCAATTGATGAAGTCAATGGGAATACAGGTCTGGATGGCAACTCAATACCACCACCAGACTAAAGGCTAGGTAGAGCGCCAGATTCACAACATTAAATAGATAATGAGGAACGTCATCAACACAAGACTGAACAACTAGTCCAATGCCCTCCCCGCGATAGCAGCAGCCATAAATGGTACACCCCTTGAATCCTCAGGAAGATCTACATTCCAAGCACTCTATGGACGCTCTTGGAAGCTCTTCAATCCTCTGCTCAGATCTGTCAGCAAAGTACAAGCAGTGGACGAGATCTTGAATTCCCATGAAGCTACCAGGATGGAAGTTGATATGGCCAGAAAGCATGCCAGACTCTGGCAGACCGTGCAAGCAGATAAAAAGAGGAACCCCATTGAAGAGCATTCAACATTGGCACCAGACGTCCTTTTAGAGGATGCCCTTACACCTACTCCGCTGGACAATCTAAGAAGCTAGAGCCTCACTAGTTTGGACCCATTAAGGTTTGAGAGCATGACTTTGGTAGCAATAACTTCAAGCTAGATTTACCTAAGAGAATGAAGTGCCAGAAGCCATGAATTCACATCGCATACCTCAAGGAATACCAGGAGAATGATGCTAATCAATTTGCATCCAGTTACATGGATAGGCTGGCCCCTATACTCATCAACAATGCAGATTAAGCAGAAGAAGAGGAGATACTAAATTATCGCCTATATAACCAAAGAGTCGAGTTCCTGGTATACTGGAAAGGTCATGAAAGGACAGATGATTTTAGGAAATCTATTGAGAACCTGGAGAACTCGGTGGAAATTATAGCGGAATGGTTGAAAGAAAACTACAGTACAAAACCAATGTCAAAGATCACCCCCACTATGTCAAGACCTCTTGGAAGCTTATGGAAGTCTCCACAATCCCTTACCCTAGAACCATAGTGCTCAGCGATTACTGGCAGCCATATAACGATGAAGAATTCGATTCTGCAGGCTCAGATGATAGCTACTTCAACACTAATAATGATTGTATGCTATGGCCTTGGGAGACTGGCAAAGAGGCCTATGTCCTTAGCAGAAGATCACTTTTGTTCACATTTGGGGAATGTAATATGGGGACAAATTCCAGTACCTCTATTACCACTCTTGTTAGGCATTCCTTTGTCAGATTATACTCCTTTGATTTGATTACTTTTGTATTTGATTTCCCTACCGGAATCTCTAGTGTCCGGCGCTCTGATTCCTGTATGTTTTGGAGAATCAGCAGTTTTGAGTCCCAGGAGGTCCATGGGAAGGAACAGGTCATGTATACCAGTGGTAGGATAAGGGCAGTATTGTGGTAAACCCTCAGGCTTTCCAACCCTCCAGCAGGACCACAGGATTATGGTAGCTGTACACTCACTGGTAATGATAGTGGCTGTAGGTTTCCAGAGCCTCAACTCTTGCAGGAAAGATTTCATGTATTTAAGAGTAGTCTCTTGGCTAGCAGGAGACAACAGACTTCTGACATATGCCTAGACAGTGAATACACTTGCTTGAGCAGTGACCCTATTGTTCCCCTTCAATCTGTAAGCCGCTCTATTGTATTCCCTTTATCTTCGCATCTCAGTAGGTCTCTCATAGACACTAAAGCAATTGTAGGCTACTACTTAGGCTCTATTGTATAACAGTTCATACTGGCTAGTGCCTGTTATATTTTATTCACCTCAGCAGGTTATATCTGGCTCTCCGGATTGAGAACAGTGGCATGGATTGATTACTCTTCCATTTTCTTGATCACTAGGTAGAAGCAGGAGTGGCAGGGAGAGACTCCTGGCTCAGGTGCTACATTCATCATTACAGACAGAAGAAGTCAGACTTCAAGTTCAGGAAGGATATCCAGACCTCCCAGCAGACTTTGAAATAACTCAGATACAGACCCAGAAGGAGAAGGTGACGATACACCTACACATAGACAAAGTTTCCTACAACTAGGAGACCTTGGTACAGACTCAGAAGAGGACCTTACTACAGAGCAAATTGTCCAAGGAGAAAGTCAGAGAACCGAGACAGCTCAGGAATTGAGACCAAGAACCAAAAGTATTTTGTAAACAGTCTTTGGAACCCTACCACACTCTGTAGTACCATCTAGAAGTGAGACACTGCCTGGGGGATTTTGAGACTCTGCTAGACACTCTAGACCACCACCACTACCCCAGGTAAATGGGAAAGAACTAGAAACTCCCAGGCAACCGTCAGCACCTCTGCCAGCATCTAGGACCATGGCTGACACTCCACAACAACCCAGGAAACCCAAGATCAAGCTTTCACAACTATCCAAGTTCAGTGGAGAAGGCGAAGATCTACATCCAGACAAACTCAAGCACTGACTTAGGGAGGTCAAGAGGTACTTATCCAAGTATGGTGTCCTTGATGACACTGAGGATGTAGTAGACTAGTATGACACCTATACAGAACGGCAAGCACATAGTGCCTACCTCAACCTTATGAATGAGTTTGAAGACAACCAACTCTTCCTCCAAGAAAGCAACAATTGATTCAAGAAACCTTTTGAAGCATCAACTATTACAGATTACCTGTACCTTAAATGGCAGAAGATAAGACAGTCCTCAGGAGGCATGCCAGGGAGAATTTCCAAGATTGCTGGAGAAATAGAAAACCTAAGAGGGATCCTGCCTAGAGACTCTATATCAGACTATGCACAAAGGCAACGCTTTTTGGATGCCATGGGTGCCAGGTTCAGAAGAAATGTAGAACCACAGATAAGAGATACTGATACCTGGAATCAAGTTGTCCAATTGGCAGAGAGATATAATGCAACAATGTTCAAAACAGGAGCCTATAGGAGTAGTGGCAGATCTTGCAGCACCTCTGAAAATAAGCCAAACAAATCTAAGAACTCTCCAAAACCAACCAGCAACAAGGCAGCAGGAAAAGGCAAAGCTCTAGCGACAAAATCCACCTCTCCCAAGTGTAAGGAGCCAAGTAAACAGGTAATGGATCGGCCCAAGAGGGAAGGAGCCAGTTAGTACTATGGAGAAGCAGGACATATGATAAATGATTGTCCAAAGAAGGAGATCAAGTCAAATCATGTCACTGTCACCTAGGACACCCCCGATAGAGATGAAGAGCACTATGAAGAAGAAAGCGATAACACAGCTGAGTTGGATGAAAGGAATACCATCATAACTTACAAGACTACTATTGACGCCCCGAAGGAAGTGGCAAGGCCATTCCAAGTATAGGAATTCACAATTCTGGTCAACCAGACCCCTGCCAGTGTCCTAGCAGACACATAAACCATTAGCGGTACTCTAATCAGCAATTACAAAAAACAATATCCCTTATACGAATAAGAAGACTCCAATAATGCTCAAAATGGCTGTTAAGGGTTCCAGAAAAAGTTGCAATCACACCAGCATTACAGATATCGAAATTGGAACCATGCAGGTACTCAAGGTAAATATGAGCGTCACTGCAGTATCAGACTATGATATTCTACTCATGATGGATTACCTTATCCGCTTTGGAGCAGATCATAGACTGCGGGAAAAATATCCTCTACATCCCTGACAACAATGTCCAAGTAAACTGCTATGGGAACAGCTTACACCCTCTCTAAGCGATGGCTGAACAGCAAGATATACTAGATTTCCGCAAGATGTTACCTCTGACTTTTGACAAAGAAATACCTGAAACCCTACCACCATTCTGGCGCTTCAACTACAAGATCATGATTAAGGACCCAGACCTTTATGTTAAGATACCAACCTTCAAGACCCTAGACAAATCGATACCTGAATTCAAGGCATGGATAGAGAAAGACATCAGGGCTAGGATACTCTACAGATCATAAACTCTAGGAGGCGCCAGCATTTTAATTCAAGGAAAACCTGATAGCAGGATAAGACCATTAGTAGACCTTCGCTACAGGAATGATAACACTAAGAAGGACGAAGCTCCTATCCCCAATCAGCAGCTCATACTCAACACTGTGGGCATAGTTAAATTCCGAAGCAAGATAGACCTCCATGTTACCTATTTCCAGACCAGGATTGAGCCTAAGGATGAGAAGTACAACCCTATTAAGCCAGCATTTGGAGGCTTTGCCTGTAAAGTAATGCTGCAAGGAGATACAAATACGCCAAGAACTTTCATGAGAGTCATGGAAGATACACTATGAGAAGAAGTAGGAGCCTTTGTATAGGTATATATTGACAATATCCTGATATATAGTGATACACATCAGGATCATATCAAGCATATCATAGCTGTTTGCCAGAGGCTGCAAAAAGCACATCTATATGCCAATGCAAAGAAGTGTGTCTTCTTTATAGAAAAGCTTGATATAGTAGAATACCAGATCAATGATAAAAATATTCACCCAGCACCAGAGAAGATCAGAAGCATTGATGGCTGGCCAAGACCTCAGAATAGAAAGGACCTTCAGCGCTTTAGTGGGATAGTTAATTATATCTCCCAGTTCCTACCAAATATCGCCACCATTACTACACTACTTACAGGGCTTACAGGTAAAGCTAAATGGATATGCACAGACTTGCTGGAAGCAGCTATTTAGGTAGTGAAAAAGTCAGTAAAAAATCATCAAGTTCTTAGACCTATTGACTATACCAACCCACAACCAATTTGGCTATTCACTGATGCATCTCCTACTGGCTGTGGTGCTTGGATAGGCCAAGGACTAAGCAGAGATACAGCTAGACTACTCGCATTCCATTCCAGGAAGCTGTCAACCTCTCAAAGTAACTAGCCCATCTACTAACATGAAGCACTTGCAATGGTTGAGGCTGTACAAGCCTTCGCCCACCTGTTCTCACACAGAAAGTTTACCATAGTCACTGACTATGAGATCCTTACCAAGATCATGATTCAAAAGAATCTCAGTGACTGGCAGGACAGAGGGATAATGAATCTTAGCTGTTTTGATTTTAAAATAGAATACAAGCATGGAGTTTCGAATTTTGGGGCAGAATATCTATCCTGAGTTCATGAAACCAATTCAGGTCCTCAAAATATAATACTACAGGACCTCAACTCCGAATATTCAGATCTCCAGAACCTCAACTCCAATCATATTCAAACAAACTATACTTCTTCCACATACTATAGCATAGATTCCGACAGGGAAATAGAAGCAATTGAAGAAACACACCACTCTCCATCCCTCACTACTGGCATATCTATCTATCGCTCCTCCCAAGACTACCTAGCAAGCAAAGAGAGAGAAGCAAATGCAGTCACTCACACCCGGAAGTGCTAAAGCAGTGCTAGCAGTAGCTACAGTAGCATCCAGGCAGGCAACTTTACGGGAGACAAAGCAACCTTGAACCTTCACCCAACTAGAGAGAAATAAACCCATTCAGCGCTCTCTTGGACTGCCTGCTATGATGACAAGTGCCTTATACATAGAGACAGTTAAGAAGGCAATGGTCATTTTCCGAAGGACCCTGAAAAGCGCAAGGGAGAAAAGAAAGCCAAAGTAACATCTGATACCTCAATGGACAGTAGACCCCACCAGCAAATGATAGCTCTTTGTCCCTACTATCACCTGGAAACAAATACCTCAGATTTGCAGATATGTTAACTACAGCCTCTGCAGCTCTGGCTTCGCCAGCTTCTAGGCCACTCTATAGTGATCCTGAAGCTCTCTTAAATTCAGCACAAACCGATAAGGCCCCAACCTTCCTTGGTTACCTCCACTGATCCTTTATGGGAAAAATACACCCCACTGTTATTGAAGCTCTCCAAAATAACCCTCTGTTCTGGCTAGTCCTAGAGACTACTGAGGAGCTACACTATTTGAGCCAGGATGGCTTCCTCATCGCTAACAATACCAATAACTATTCTAACATCTATATCCCTCAGGGACCTTTAGAAAGGGAAGTATGCATTTATGCTTTTATCCTTAAAACAGTTTATGAAGGCCGAGGATATTTTTCAGCTCTTAAGTCTTACTAGTACACCACTAGTTTCTTCTGGTGGCCTCAGATGCGCCAGGACTTCATAGCCTACTGCCCCTCTTATAATTAATGTCAGATCCACAAAGAGCCAACTACAGTTCCAGCAGGTAGATCTCTACCTGAGCCAGCACTTGACAAAGACTACAAATCCCATGCCATTGATTTCGCTGGCCCCTTCCACAAAATTAAACAACTACACCACTATCATGTTTATTATCGCTTGCATTACCTTCTACACTCATCTTATATCACTTCTGGAGTCTGCTACCTCCGAAAAAGTATTCAGCAAGCTCCTGAAGACGATATTTGATGTTCATGAACATCTTTTAACATTAGTACTGGACCAAGACTCCTACTTTGCCTCTAACCTATGGTTTCAGTTGATGAAGTCAATGGGAATCCAGGTCTGGATGGCAACTCAATACCACCACCTGACTAATGGCTAGGTTGAGCGCCAGATTGACAACTTTCAATAGATAATGAGGAACGTCATCAACACAAGACAGAACTACTAGTTCAATGCCCTCCCCGCGATAGCAGCAGCCATAAATGGTGCACCCCTTGAATCCTTAGGAAGATCTCCATTCCAAGCACTCTATGGACACTCATGGAAGCTCTTTAATCATGTGCTCAGATCTGCCAGCTAAGTACAAATAGTGGACGAGATCTTGAATTCCCATGAAGCAACCAGGATGGAAGTTGATATAGCCAGAAAGTATGCCAGACTCTGGCAGACTGTACAAGCATATAAAAAGAGGAACCCCATTGAAGAGCATTCAACATTGGCACCAGATGTCTTTTTAGAGGACGCCCTTACACCTACGCTCCTGGACAATCTAAGAAGCTAGAGCCTCACTAGTTTGGACCCTTCAAGGTTTGAGAGCATGACTCTTGTAGCAATAACTTCAAGCTAGATTTGCCTAAGAGAATGAAGCGCCAGAAGCCATGAATTCACATCGCATGCCTCAACGAATACCAGAAGAACGATCTCAATCAATTTGCATCCAGTTAGATGGATAGGCCGGCCCCTATACTCATCAACAATGCAGATTAATGGGAAGAAGAAGAAGAGATACTAGATTATCGCCTATAGAACTAAAGAGTCGAGCTCCTGGTACACTGGAGAGGGCATGAAAGGACAGATGATTTTAGGGAATCTATTGAGAACCTGGAGAAGTCAATAGAAATCATAGCGGAATAGTGGAAAGAAAACCACAGTATAGAACCAATACCATGAATTACCCCCACTATGTCAAGACCTCTTGGAAGCCTATGGAAGTCTCCACAATCCCTTACCCTAGAACTATAGTGCTCAGGAATTACTGGCAGCCCTATAATGATGAAGAATTCGATTCTGCAGGCTCAGATGACAACTACTTCAACACTAATAATTATTGTATGCTATAGCCTTGGGAAACTGGCAATGAGGCCTATGTCCTTAGCTGCAGATAACTTTTGTTCAGATTTGGGGAATGTAACATGGGTACATATTCCGGTACCTCTATTACCACTCTTGTTAGGCATTCCTTTGTCAAATTATACTCCTTTAATTTGATTACTTTTGTATTTGATTTCCCTACCGGAATCTCTAGAGTCCGGCACTCGGATTCCTGTATGTTTTGGAGAATCAGCAGGATTGAGTCCTAGGAGTTCCATGGGGGGGAGCAGGTCATGTATACCAGTGGTAGGATAGAGGCAGTGTTGTAGGAAACCCTCAGGATTTCCAACACTCCCGCAGGACTACAGGATTACGGTAGCTGTACACTCACTGGTAGTGATAGTGGCTGCAGGTTTCCTGAGCCTCAACTCTTGCAGGAAAGATTTCATGTATTTAAGAGTAGTCTCTTGGCTAGCAGGAGACATCAGACTTCAGACATATGCCTAGACAGTGAATACACTTGCTTGAGCAGTGACCCTATTGTTCCCCTTCACTCTATAAGCCACTCTATTGTATTCCCCTTATCTTTGCATCTCAGCAGGTTTCTCTTAGACACCAAAGCAATAGCAGGCTACCGCTTAGGCTCTATTATATAACAATTCACATAGGCTAGCGCCTGTTACAGAAGCTACTGTACCTATCATATCAAGGACTACAATCCAAAAACGTATAGCTTGCAAGTACATGTAACAGTTTAAGTATCTCAAGAATCCCAAGAGGACTCTGAAGTTACTATTAGGACAGGTGGAAAAGCATTGATAGATCTGTCTTCAATAGATAAGGTAAAAGGTATAGAACTAATAGCGTCAGAGTTCAACTTCTAGTATCAAAGATAATAGTCATGTGAGGCTTGAGAGTCCTAATGCTTAATAGATTGCAGCCTCTTTAAATACAGAAGATTGTAGCTAGGGAAACTTGATAAAAATACAAATATCTTATCCAACAAATATGCTAACAGAACCAGCATAACAAGGTAACTAGATTCCGAAACAGAGAGTTAAAAGCAATAGGATAAGGCTAACAAAATAAGTAAATGAATTCAAATAAGGAGTAATAAGCGATCTCTACAATGATAAAAAGGTACCAGGTATAGTAGGAGGATAGCGATACCCAAATGGGTAGACGTAAGGAGGGGATAATGATAAGCGAAACAAGGAAAGAATAACCAATTAGGAAGTCATAACCAAGTAAGAACGGACAAATAAATAGTAGAGCTTATAAGGTATAAACCCAAATAAGTAATCACGAATATCAAGTCAGAAGTAATAGTAGAAATATAGTAGGATTCTGTTATATTGCCCTTAAAAGAAATAAAACAAATAAAACAATAAGGAATATCCTAAATGGTGTAATTACTGACTCAGCTTGAGAGCATTCCAGTCAATTTCGAAATATATGATTAATCAGTAAACATATATCCATCATGGGTGTCAGGAACTTATACCATTAGTAACCCTATAGTAGCGAAGACAATACCATGAAGTAGTTAGCCTTCTATCTCATATTCATCCAACATGGAGAGTGTTGTGCTGGTATCAGATTATAGGTAGTCTGGGTCTTGGAGAGGTGTCCAAAATCCGTCATGGACTAGCTCTGGTAAGAGGGGAACATAGTCTGGTTTCTCGAGTTTCCAGGCAGAGCAAGTCTGACTATTGTACCAAGGGAGTCTGAAAGGTATTGATTCTTTGTAGGTATCAAACCAGTAGGATCTGAGGAGGGTGGTGGTCGGCGCCTTCTAGGTTGTAGAGGGGTTCTCATGTAGCTTCAATTTAGTTATAGCTTTTCCAATAGATCAAAAACCGTCTCTTTCTGTGATAGATTAGATCTTTGAGTATCTTTTCGATTTCCCATTCCTTTTGTCCAGAGGCGTTCATGGTGACAGGCTCTTTGGATATAGGTTCTGGTGTTTCTTGATAGGCAGATGGGTAGGGTCTTAGATAAATGCGAAGATGGGTGTGATGGATCTAAGGGTGGATTCCTACAACCACTGAGGGGAGTATAAGCTTGAGGTAGTTGTGTCAGTCAGGACCTTTGTTCACTGAGAAAGGTCCTAACCAGGATCAGGCTAGCATGTGGGTTCGTCCAACCTTTTGAGCATAGAGTGCTGACTTGAGTATAACTTCAGTTTCGTTAGGGATGATTGGGGGTCTATCCTTTCTTCTGTTATCGCTAGAGGTAGTTTGACATGCTCTGGCCTCCTTGAGTATATCTCCAACAAGTTGCTAGTTGTTCATGATCAGGGAAGCAATATCGTCTGCTACTGGTACTGACATGGGGAGAACTCAGACACTGGGGAGGAGGGTTGGTAGTCTGCCGAAGGTGAATTTGAAAGGAGAGAGTTCTTGGACTATCGCAGGGAGCTTCATTGATTACAGTTTGAATATGAGGTAGGTGACAAACCCACTTGGTTCCTTTAGGGTTAACATAATACCTAAGACATTGGCGAAAGGTTCTGATTCTTTGCTCAGTCTGTCCCTTGGTCTGTTGATGTAGAGCTGTAGCAATGTTGAGATCAACATTGACATTCGCCATAAGCTGGGTCCAAAAGCATGAGGTAAACTTGGGGTCTCTATTAGAGACTAGAGAGGTAGAAAAACTATGAATTGAGAAGATTCAGTCAATAAGGGTGTATGCTGTTATGATAGCTGTAATGTTCTGGGAGACAGGAATGAGGTAGGCACAGATACTATATCGATCCAAGACAACTATAATGAATTCAAGCTTGGAATCGCTAGGGAAGGGTCTTGCAACGTGCATTGTAAGAGCCAAGAATGGGTGTCTAGGAACACTAAGTGGGGTGACAGATCCTTCAGGAACCATGGTAGGTTGCTAGTTGAGCGGGCATAGGTGGTATCAGAGGATATAGTCTTTGAAAATACTCCTCATGGAGATCTGTAGAAATGACTGGAAGCAGATTTAAAACATTTCTGGAAACTCATATGTGCCATTTGTTCATAGGGAATCTGCATAATTTCGCTTCTGATATTAGCATCTTCATAGCTTGCCTAATTGGGGAAATAAGGACAGTCTCTACTGTCATCCTTCCCCGTTCTGACAGGAAATCCATTATATAAAAACCAGTCAGGGTGGTCAATAGCCTTGGCAACTACCACAAGGAGAGGCTCATTCTGGCCTAGCTTTTTGAATTCTGCAGTACCACTTTCCTTTCATGTCGTGGGTAGCTGAAAAGCGGGAAGGTTAAGCTGTTAGGAGGGCTGATTAAAGAAACAATCTGCATAGTCGATAGGTGTGTCTAGGGTAGGGAGATGTCATCCTTGGTCAATTCCTGGTATTTCTCACTCTTTACCCTTATCTATAATAGGCTGAAAGACTAGGTAAATATGATCATTGGGGAGGGGTGGAGGAGCAGCCCATCTGTTTTGTCCTCTGACCTTAGGATGATGAGTGGTAACAAAGTTAGAGGAAGAGTAAAGAGGGAAGGGTCCTGGAATATATCAAGATCCTGAGGGAGAGTAACCAGTAATTCTTTCTATTTATATTTGTTTGGCATTCATCCCTGACACAGGAAGTTGAGTGCATTGCTCTGTGTCTATTAGATTCAAGAAACCACTCTTGTAAATTGCTTGGGGTCAATGAATGACAAGTATGGGATGAGGGTAAGGCTAAGTAGGTGTGCTGCTGGGGTGATATGTCTGGAGGAGGTGATTGCAAGGGATTCCAATTGGGAGAGAGAATCATGGATTCGATTAAAGCAGTTAGTGATACTATCTGGATTGAATAGTTGGTCCATATCTCCAGGAGCATTTTTAATTCTCACTGGAAGGCCAGACAGTTGAGCTTTAGCTAGGACAATATCCACTTTAGCTTGGGATAGCTATTGAGTGTTGCTGTGATAGGAGGAGGTGTTGGCGATTTTACAACCTAGAATGGTTATAGTTGCAAGCTCGTGGGTATCCGCTGCTTTGTCCATGGCTTATTCAATAGAATCTGGGTGAAAACTTGCTTCTTGAGAGCTAGAAGGGATACTCCAGGTGCCAAAATGTGAAGTCCATATGGAGGTGTAACAGGCGCTAGCCTGTGTGAACAGTTATATAATAGAGCCTAAGCGGTAGCCTGCTATCGCTTTGGTGTCTAAGGGAGACCTGCTGAGAG
>QFET01014536.1:0-11789 GCA_003316355.1 Tuber calosporum
AGAAATATTGGAGCACCTATCGTAACACCGTATACGTCGTCGCCGTCCGTCCGACCGGACCCTGTTCGCAGGGTATATAAGAAGGCATCTCTGGCTACGCCTGGGAAAAAGAACCAAGCGATTTCGTTAAGAACTCGCAGAGTTACATCCCGTTGAAGTCAAGAGACCAAAACAACGTCCGGAAGCCTAGGAGGGAGTGGTATTCGGCCTATTCCGCAGAGAATAGTACCGAACCCCAAATGAATGCCTATCATAGGCCAGCAAGCCTATCGGAACATGTTGATAAGGAGAGGCAGTGAAGACGAGAAGGCAATTGGGCCGATCGTGAACACAAGTCATCCTGAAAGCCCTCTGCAGAGCCGGATATCGCGGCACGAACCAGATTGGGTCGACAACCAAGTTGTCCCCTTGGTGTTCTAAGAAACTAATGGCGCATTCCAAACTGGACGGTCATAGTTTATATGGTAGAACGAAGGTAAACATCTCTCACCGAGTGGGCCCACCCACCATCGGAGAAAGGAGAGCTCTGATCACACCATTAGCTGTGCGGGGAAGAGATTTTTCAGGGTCAAAGGGGGTTCGCTCTAGAATTCGAAATGAGGAATTAGTTAGAAGATACATGGTTATAGGTAGATTTGATGTAGTCCGCGAACACTCAGACGCGGGATATAAATATCGAAGTGCCTCCCGAGCTTTACACCTCATAAAGCAACGGAGAAGAGATCTTATCAATATCATAAGTTTTACTGAAAATCTTTACCCACGAGCCTTCCTAGACAATCTCCGTTTACGAAGAAAGATTTAAGCCTAGTTTGATTCGCTTGCCCTTAGAATCAGCTACCGTTAACACAGTGGATCAGACATGATCCTCTAAAATGTTCCTGGTACATTCATGTCTCCTTATAACATAACTTTGCTGACAAAACCTCCTAATGGTGTTTTGAAAATGTTATATTTGACATCGTCAGGGTGAACACAGGTTTGAAAGTAGGCATCACTTAAGTCGATCTAGCTTCTGTATCATGCCCTTCCTAATGCATTGAGTAGTCTCCTTTGGTTCGTAATAGGTTTATCATCCTTTTGAGTATTGTCATTTCCTGCTGTAAGGTCCGCTAGACATCTGATCCTGCCATCAGTATTCCCTTTGATTGACACAAACTTGGTGCTGCTCCTAGCACATCTGCTCTTTCAAAGACTCCTTCTCGCTGTTTCTGCTCTGGCTAAGCCTAGAGTCGAATCTTGTTCTTCTCTGGTACTGATTATGTTGGCATCGTCTTCAGATTCTCTCGAAATTTTTCAATGTGATTCGGTGGTTAATCTTCCTTAAAGGTGGTAACCTTTCTGGAATCGGATCAGGGAATATCTTCGTGTATTGTTCCATTATCTCTTCTATGCTTGTCACAGCTCCTCGAATTCGGGTACTTGTTGGTGTGCATTTGACCCATATCTTATGGTCAGGAAAGTGAATCCTCAGCTTTCCACATTCAACTGATGCTTTGTTTCACGATAGGAATGGCATTCCAATCAAGCCATCATACTTGGCTAAGTTTCCCACCATCATTCTATTACCAGTAGTCTTCATCTTCCCAATCGCTATGCTGACATTGTATTGTGTCTGGGATTCAGATCGTGATCCTTTCATAGCCATATGAATGGCTGCAGGAGTTGCCATTTTAGGCCATGGGATTCCATGTGTAATGAAAATGTTGTGCTGAATAGGTCTGTTCCTATTCTTCCTGTATTAAATAGGACTCTCGCTTGTTTGCCGTTAATTAGGATCATTACTTCAAATGCTGTGTCACTGTCATCACCATTGGTTAGCCTGTTCTGTACTGATGTATTGGTCTTGACTTCTACGGTGTTGACATATACTTCATCTTTGCTGTTGGCTTGTTCAACTTGATTCGATGATGTCTTCTTCTTGGGTGTCTTCCCTTTGCCTTTATCGCTTTTGTTGGGACAATCCTTTGCCATATGTCCTTTACCGCTGCTGGTAAAGGATGCTCCTTTTTCAATTGGAGTCTTTGTTTTACTTGATTCCTTTTTCTACCATTAAGATTTGTTGTCCTTCTTGGAATTGTCATTCTTGTATTGATCCTTCTGCTTATCGTTTCCGTAGGCTCCTGTATCGTGGAGGATTGTATTGACTATCTCTGCATAGGCTATCCTGTTCTGGATTGTTTCGCTAGAATCATACCATATTTCGACATCTCGTCTTAGCCTATTGTGTATATATTGGAGGAACCTTTGAATGAAGGCATATTTGAAAATAGTGCCTTCTGGTAATCGTGATCGGTACATCAACAGGTCTGTAGCCACTATAGTGATGTGTTACGCCTTCAGATTCATGACTTGCTCCATTTCATGGAATCATTTGTAAAGGTCATCCTTCTGCCTGGATGACTGGAATCGTTCTCTTAACCAGTCAATAAGCTGATCTCTGGTCTAGTCTTCACTATTGTTTTCTACCATCTGAAAAGCTGCTTCCTGAGCTCTTCCTTCTTTGTACAGTATCCAATAGTTTCCCCCTCCGTCTGTTTTGGAGTTGACTCCATGTAGTCTTAAGTAGAACTAGACTGACTGGTACCAACAATCGAACGCTTCTAGCTTAAGGTGTTCTCCTTCACTACTCAACTTCTTTGGTATAGGAACCTTGATGCTAAGCTTTACTGTTGTTGCTTGTTATGGCTCTCTAGCCACTGGCGTATTAGTAGGTCCTGAATTCGACATTTCGTCAGAATCACTAGAGCTATCAGAGCTCTCTTTGCTGTCTGAGCTGCTTGGATCATCCTTGGGTGCTGCTGCTTGCTTCCCCTTCAATCCTTTTAGTGTACCAGAGAATTCTCCTAGAGTTCTCGCTTTCTCTTTTGCTTGTTCTTTCGCCGATTCTGCCAGCAATTGCTTTACTCATTCTCATGAAAACTGTCTTGCTGCTTCGTCTACTGTGAAGCTGGATGCCGTTGGTTGTTCATCTTTGGTGCTCTAACTGCCTTTCTTTTTAGTAAGTTCCTATCGGAGGTTCTGCTTACCTAACCTCGTCTGAAGTCTCTTGTCACCTATCCTGGGCAACTGCTTGCAAGCCTGAGGTTTTCTAACCTCTGCCTGTTAATAACTCAACTACTTGTTGAAGTTGAAAAAATATAACGCCGCCCTGGGTGTATCAGGCACCAAGAGGAATGCCTCTTGGTAATGAATAACAATACTAACTCAAATCCTAAACTGTCGGGACTTCGAGTGAGGATTACTACCGGAATCTCGATAAGTTGTTTAATAGCTGTCGATTAATATATCGCCACCTTTGCTAAGTACTAGATTTTCTTGCTGTGGTTTCGTGTGTACTGAAAAGAAGTAAATGCCTAACCAAGTATATTTGAAAACTGTTTCTGTCGAAGTCTGCCCTGTCTAAGTTCTAGAGGGGCAGTTTTGAATACATGATCTCGCTTTTCCAAAGCTTTCCATTTCCTTCAATTTGATTTCCAATCAACAAATATAATCAAGCTCCACTTGTAATATCCTCTAATAACACAAATGCCTGATGCACCTAAACGGTACTGCAAACAAAATATGTATTATCCCATTACACAAAACAAAATATAAAACTTATCGGGTATCAGCCTGATTAATAAAACCCAATATAAAACAAACTAAGTATCAAATGATACTTGAAACTAATCATAGAACAAACTTAGTATCAAACGATACTCGAAACCAATTATCAAACAAACTAACCACTTACTAGCCCTGCTAGTGTCCGTTAGCCTTGTCAGCCTTAAAAATAGTAACTAATACCAGTTACATCTAAAATCGATTGAGAAAGCAACAAGATTACCTAAGAGGACAATTGGTATACAATGTATGTCTAACTGCCTTAACAGCAGTGGACCTGGTCCCTGAAGCAGAAGCCCTGGAAGAGAATTTGATAGCATAATTTTCCACGATCCAGGCCAAGGATGTCCAAACCTCAAAATACAACAATTGAAGGAACTGGCAACAATCCGTATGAAAGGATCAGCAAAGGCAGCAGAATACGACTTCTATGCAAGAGAGAAAGTCATGATACGAGCAAAAGACCAGAGACTGGTTAGTACTTGGATCGATATAGGGCTACCAAAAGATACCTATAGACAGATTGCTCCAGACAGCAGGTTGGCAGTTACAAAATAGATTACTGTCAATACGAAGATAATCGACTACAAATACACTAGTGTAATAAAGGTGATGATGGTGAACCTTGGTGAAGACGACTATATAGTTGAGCCGCGAAGCAGAATAGCAGAGCTTTTCTCTGAAAAAATTGTCATAAAATGAAGCTTGGAAAGGCAGAGCTAAAGTTACACATATAAGATATAGTACTAGGCTTTCAAGCCTGGAGATGAAATGGTATATAGCACTGAGAGGTGACTATATTAACTACAAACCCACGCTGGCAAGAAGTAGAGTCAAATCCAGCCTATTCAGCCTCTGTGAAAAAAGATAGAGTAATTTATCTAAGTGGATCCAGTATGTATTCTAGATTCTTGATAATGCGAATGCATCTGCACATGAGTGCATATATGTAAGAATGATGGCCATCCAGACTGATAACCTCGTATTCTGTAAGATGTTCACAAATGGGCGGCCTCAAATTGAACTTTGTTCATTTGGCAAAAAGATCGAAGATTATCTACTGGTGGAGTGCTAGCCTCCCTCAGAGAAATAGATTGATCTGGGGGATCATTTGCTGTACACGGGTCAGACATCTTCGGGGTCAAAATGTGTTCGCTCTTAATATACCATGGCTGAAGTCTCTAAAGATACTTTATTTGGCTAATATAAGTTCTGGAAATGGTGTATAAATATTTAGCAGTCCACTGTAGTTAAGGGGCAATCAAGCAATGGAGCAGAGACCTTAACAATATATTAGGTTATTTACTTGTCAAGTTAACAATCTTACAAGTCATCGAGTAGCTTTACTTTTTATCTTTATTGTTAAGCGAGCTTTCCTGAATAATTCTGCGACTTTCTCGCTACGACTACGGCCTAGGCAATGCAACAGTACCGAATTGGCTACCTCGTAAAACTATACTGGAAAGGTAGAAAAGTCTCCTTTCTGCATTGTACCATATCTTCCCACCCACTCATATCTATCCTCATAAACACACTTTTGCACCTTACTGTATGTTAACTACATTTTTGATTACTACTTTCCTGCTCTTCGAGCACGAATTCTTGCCCTTCCCTCACCTCCACCCGGAAATTCCACCCTAGGATCCCCTATAGTCTTCTCTCTATTCCCATCTCCTATCTCCCTCTCCACTGTCACAAAACCTCTCCTTCTACTTGTGCCAATATCTTTGACTCAAGATTGTCGCCCTCTGTTTTTGCCAGTCTATAGACAATTATATCTATTAGTATATAAAATTGGTATTATAAAAGTAAACTTAGCAGAGTCATATTACTCTATTCCAGATGGACAAAATCTAAAGATTCTGCCTTGTACAGTTGGACCACAGAAAGGAATTTGACTTAAAAGATAACAGGACTTATATTCACTGGCTTCAGATATCAA
The DNA here is from genome assembly GCA_003316355.1 of Tuber calosporum. Taxonomy (NCBI): domain Eukaryota; kingdom Fungi; phylum Ascomycota; class Pezizomycetes; order Pezizales; family Tuberaceae; genus Tuber; species Tuber calosporum. The sequence continues at coordinate 5,549 of QFET01014536.1, forward strand.
GTCTTGAACAGCAAGTTGAACCTCTTCATCATGTAACCATAACTGGACCTTTGCAAATCATCCTCTTCTTCCCTCCTCAATCATATGCTTGTGAATTCAGCCAATCTTCCCAGACACAATTTTCTGAGCAAAATACCAATTTGGATTAAAGAATCAAGGAACAAAATATCCCAACTGCCTTGTTGTTTCTCCAAGACGTCAGCATTCGTATATGCACAAAAAGGCTAAACTGCCTGGTGCCGAGTCAGGTTTTGACCATGCAAGTGTGATTTTGGAGAGTTGCCTTTTTTTTTTTCAGAGCGCAATTGCAGCTTGGTATTCTTGTCGTCCTTGTTCTTCACTTCAAACCTATTGTACCAGCTCATGACTCACAGGAAGTGTTCATTAAGTTGCTAGGATATTATTTAAATTGATAGAATGAGGGAAGGCCAAGTGTGAAACATTAGACTAAGACACGTAAGAAGAGAATTCGGATTAGTTTTGGTGGACAAAAATAGACAGAAGTGGTATAGATCTGTTTGCTGCACACTGTAGTTACCAGTCTTACTGACGTTTACTGCATACTTGTTGTTCGCTCAAGTATGCTCTCCGAATATATCCTATTCTTGCTGTATCAAACATACTTGCTTCCGCTTCCTTCAACCTATCCAGTGACCTCCTCTCCTCCTCTGTTTCCGCATTGCAAGTTCCTCTACCTACATCAAAGTCTGTATCAACCTCCTCCTCTGAATCTGTATAATCATTCTTCTCCTTCAATTCATTATCAAATTCATGTAAGTGCACCTCTACTAATCTTTCTTGATCGCTCAATCTCTTTTCTCTTTCCTCATCTTTATCCTCAATCTCCCATACCTCCTCCCTATCTCCTAATCTCTGTTGCACTCTCATTAGTCCTATTTCAAGTGCTAACTTCTTTTGGCACTTCTTTTGGTTTCCTGCTGCCTGGAGGTGTTGTGCTTGCTTTCAGCCTCTTGACTTATTTTCAGATATTCACTGTTTAGAAGGAATAGAACTTCTCACTTTGTGAGTATATATTCTCATGAAGGAGTTTGAAGTTGTAGGTTAGTTCTTTAAATACACTTTCCCTAATGTTTAGGCACTCGTTGCTGTGCCAAACTCTTTGGTATGTCTTATAAAATATCACTCACAAAATCCAGCAATCATGTGATATCACTCGCTTCTTGGTTTTCACAGAAATAAACCCTGACCATTGGTCTCACCCCACCAAAAGTTTAATTCTATTGATCCTCTAATAACTCTACCAAATCAAAACATATTTTCATTTTCTCTCTATTAGTTTGAAGCTAATAGGCTATTCTATCACCTAATAGATTATTTTTCCCTAGGATATTGTTATTGATCTGCTTATAGGTTTTGGCTTTCTACCTCTGCCCACCTTGCTTAGTGCTTTGCTACACAGTTCCCTCACTATAACCGGACCCCTGCTCTACTGTTCGACTACTATATACGTGGGACTTGTACTCTACTAAATACCTTTACTCGAGTACTCGTAATGTCTTGACCATTGCGCAATGGACTGGTCTTGCATGGAGGCTCGGGTAGGTGCAAATAGGTACACTAGAGCCCAACACAGCAATAATACATGGATAATCATCCCCAGTCTATTTTACAAAAATCTAGGACACTATGAGTGTACTATAAAAACTTTAAAAATCTACCTTCAGAAACCTGGCGCCCTTCTCTCAGGTAGGAGGTTATGCTATTTGCCAGGAATACCAGTCACTATTAATTATTGAAATTTTTCAATTCGTTTCATATGTATATTTACTATAGTAATATTGTTTATGTCTTTGCTTGGTTATTTCATGTTTGCTCGGGAAAACTACTGACCTTACTACAACAAGAGTATATCATATTTTCAGTTATATTTCTTGACAAGTATTAAGGATTAATGCGTATATTTCTTATGTTATGTGCGGGATTTCTGGGTTATCATTCCATGTATAAGGACCTTTTACCAGTCGAGTATCATTTGTTATCTTTCCGTTTATTTCGCACACACCACTTCAGATTACACATATTTATGGGATTTTCTCAGTAGTTTTTCAGGGTCAAACATGTTCGCATTTATGTTTCTTACAATCTTTTCCCTATTTTATTACTAAGTACATGGAGGATATGCACCTGTATAAATAGCTGGTTGCCACCTACGTAATTTAGTTAATTAAGGACAAGAACTACTACCAATCTACCTTCATACTACAATACTCCTCACACTAGGGTGCAAATAGTATACTCTTAATACTGTGTTGTATTTTCGTACTCATGCTAGAAGATTGTGCCAACACACATAATTATAACAGTAATGATGCGGAAATTAAAGAAACAGCTCAGACAAATACAGAGACAATATTGAGTCTGAAGAGTCCCTGAATTTCAAACTCTACTTACTTCAAATGATAGAGATATTAGAAATACCTCTTATGACTCATAGAATGTAACTGAAATGGAAATACCTTCATAGCATCCTTGGGTAAGACTCGTAAAATACTGAAACTTTAGTCACAATCAGGGTAGAGCCACTATGGTTCATGAGTTAAACCAGTATATAGAAAGTATATTCAGTTAAAACTTTGAACTTGAGTAGTATAAAGCAAAGAAAATAATGTAAAAGTAAGAAAATCAATTCTAACAAAAGCAAGTTAACAGGTCCTATCCAAATGCCCCCAATTCGAAGCTCAAAACATTGTCGAGGACTAAAACCAAAACCTCTTCCTGAATAGCAATTAAGTCAGCAAGAGATAAAGTCCAAGACGTAAACTGAATGAATATATAATCAAAGTCACAAACTTCGAGTCCTTACATTCTATGAAAATTATTCTATTCCCTTACTTTAGTCAAGAGAGTATCGACATCCAACCTAGCATGAAGTGGCAAACCTATATCAAATTCCATGAAGTACAATTAGCGACTAGGTACGATAGAAGAAAAAATTGTAAAATATTTGGAAACGGTCACCAATAAAAAAGAACTAATTAGGATATAGACGAAGAGTTCTATAGCCCCAGTTAGAAAATAGTGTGTAAAAGGGTTATGGGCAAAGGAGGAATGTGAGGAGGACAGTAAGGCAGGAGTGGTTCCAAATCCAATCGCAGTTTATGTTTCGAGAGATATATCCACAGGGGGATCCAATAATATTCTGATTCAGCAATAGACAGTTCCAGGGTTTCCTGAGTCGTCATAATTGTAGCCTAGAATCTATCACCCAAACCGCAGAGAAGCTCCCTGCCGATTACCAAATTCATATCATATACTAGCTTTGGTTCAAGCGGCGGAATTCTCAGCCTCTTATTATCAAGTTCAGGGAGGTTGTTGTAGAACATTGTAACCTACTCCCAAGTAACTCGAGAATCCCAAAGGGACTCTATAGAAACTATTAGGATTGGGGGAGAAGCGTCGATGGATAGGTCTTCAATAGATAAGGTAAAAGGTATGGAACTAATAGAATGACCGTTCAACTTGTAGTATTAAAGATGATAGTACTGTGAGGCTTGAGAGTTCAAATTCTTAAGGGATTGCAGGCTCTTTAAATACAAAAGATTGTAGCTAGAAAAACTAAACAAAAGCCCAAACATCCTGTCCAACAACATGCTAACAGAGGAAGCATAACAAGGTAACCATATTCCAAAAACAGAGGGTTAAAAGCGACCAGATGGAGCTAACAAAACTAATAATGGAATCCAAACAGGAAGGAACAAGAAATCGCTACTACTATACAAATCCAGTAGGTATAGCAGGAGGATAGTGATACCCAAATGGGTAGAAGCAAGGAGGGGTAGTGATAAGCGAAACAAGGAAAGAATAACGAGTTAGGAAGTCATAACCTAGTAGGAAGGGACAACCAAATAGTAGCGCTTATCAGGTATAAACTCAAATAAGTAATAACCAACATCAAGTCAGTAGTAATAGTAGAAACATGGTAGGATTCCGTTACAAACATCTTGTCGGCCGATATTAACTCTCAAATATTTGTAACTTAGATGAACTCCAATTCCCTTTGTATATCTTCCAGGGAAAACTCGCAATCAAGTAGGGGAGAAGATAATATGGGTGAAGGAAACGAGATCTGACTGGGATAAACACAAGTTTTCTTTAGTTTTATGTAGATTTGCTGAAGAAATTGAACATGTACCTCTGATGGTATAACACCTCCTGGGGTGTATCAGGCACCAAGAGGAATGCGTCTTGGTTAGGTATATCGAGAGTAACTCAGATCCCAAACTGTCAGGACTTTAAGTGTGTATTTCTACTGTAGATCTTGAGAGGTTGTTTAACAGCCGTTGATTACTATATGGCCAGCTTCGCTAAGTCCTAAACATACTTGCTTTAGTTTCATGCGAACTGAAATGAAGTAACTGCTCAACCAAGTATATTGAAAACTCTGTCTGTCGAAGTCCGTCATGTTTAAGCTCCAGAGGGGCAGTCTTAAATACCTGATCTCACTTTTCCAAAGCTTTCCATATCCTTCTAATTGATTTCCAATCAACGGATATAACCAAGCTCCGCCTGTAAAGTCCTCAAATAAAATAAATGCCTCATGCACCAAAACGGTACTGCAAACAAAATATGTATCATCCCGATACACAAAACAAAACATAAAACATATTAGGTATCAGCCTGATACATGAAACCTAACATAAAACAAACTAACTATCAAACGATACTTCAAACCAATCATAAAACAAACTAAGTATCAAACGATACTTAAAACCAATTATAAAACAAACTAACCCCTTACTAACCTTGCTAGTTTCCGTTATCCTTGTCTGCATTAACAATAGTAATTAATACTGGTTACTAATGGTCATTTTTCATGGTACTGGTGCCAGACTCTATATATAGAATCAGCAATATCCTCCCAACATACTTGTTTAATTTAACCCCACTACGTATATGAATGACATACTGTTTGAGAAATATGTTAGCAACCACCTAGTTCCAGTTCTGAGATATCGACCTGCCCTTTTCGTAAGACTCCCATGATTCTCTACCTTCTTCAGCAAAACAATATTATCCCATCACGGATCTCCAGTGGATGCACTAGTCTTATTCAAACTTCTGACGGATTAGTTAATAAACCCTTCAAAGACTCAATCAGAGACCATAATGATGACCGAATCTTTCAATTGAAGTTGGTTGAAGCATTTGAGCAGTGGACGATTGAGGATCACTAAGTGATAACTACACAGTGTGCTGCAACAGCTTTTGAGGTTTTCAATAGAGAAAAGGGGGACGTTATTCGTCGAGCTTTTTGGAAAGTGGGCCACTCACTTCCCATTGACAGTTACCTGCACAATGAGAATGAAAATGAGAATGATATTGAACTTGTTCATACCTAAATAGAAACTACTATCAGTTTTCCTTCTCTCACTCGTGCTGTAGACTCTTATGTCGTTCAAAATTTGCCTATAGTGGCATTATAGCCGGCTGCCACCTTTCTTGGAATATAGCGCAAACCCCCTGCTTGTCAGGTTAGTGCCAGATTTCCCATGGTGGATTTAGCGAGTTTTTACGGCAATACCTGCGTCGGATTTTACTGGTTTTGGGCTTCCGTCACCAATATGCACGGTACCGAAGAAAGGCCAGTGCATTCGGAACGGCAAAGATCCGGAATCAAGCGACCTTTTACCGACACCAACCATCTAAAAACGAGAGGATACCTCACCCGCCGGCCCAAGTACTCGTACAAGTGCCGTACGTGTACCGTAGTTGTATAACCATGACAGTCAGCCTTTTCAGAAATTTATTCTCTGTTGCACAACAGAAAGTGCGATAAATCGGTTTATTATGCTTGCAAGGAGGAGATCCGACACAGCAAAGGGACTCACGGTACGGTAGGCCATGCCATGCCAGGAAAGCACTAAAGATAAGTCATCGAGTCACAAGATTTCCGGGGTGGGGGCGATTTCGAATCTCAATAGTTATTTTTTACAATACGGTACGGGACATACCTTTTCCATCATGAAATGACTCGACCGTGCCAGTTCCCTACCCACCCACGTGTCCTCTTCTCTACAGTACCTGTACTCGAGTACCAGTCCAAGTGAGAAACTCACAAGGAATGCCAAGATATAATAAACAAGCGACGAAATGTAAAAAAAAGTCTAAACTGCGATAGGTATTGGAGGGGGGGGGCAAGCTGGTGTTGACCTCCGTTTTAAGTATTGGGAAAAGCTCGTGTCGAGTCGGCATTTTTTCAATTTCGGTAATCTCCCTCCCC
>QFET01014568.1:0-18176 GCA_003316355.1 Tuber calosporum
GGTTCTATATACTATCACATCAACTAATTTGTACCATTTCCCATATGTGTAACAGTGTGCCTGGCTACGAATTTTACTGTTTCAGACTGCCCAAGGGATACCTGCATGCTGCCGGTTGTAACTTGTAATTCTGGTGGGAATTCTGGTGGGCAAGGTCTCTCAGAGATCTTAAAACAGGAGCCACACTGCCTCAGAGATACTCCAACCACTATTGTAGCAGATTTATCACCTCAATCAAAATCCATCCATTAGCAATGCCGCGGTATCGAACCATGAAAAATCCTCTCCTCGAGTGCTACACTGGCATTCCGTGACTTCTTTGTTCGCACGAAGAGTCATTGAAAAACGGAAACCGCACGATAATCCTTCTCACCTTAGATATTTATGGGTCTCAGATTTCCCTGACCTCCCCGAGTACCACAACCGTCAATGCATTTGATAAGGGATTTGTGATTTCTTTAGGAAAGTACCGGATATCCATTGTAAAGAGGATGTCTTACTCCTTATCATTGGGTAAGGTATCATTTGTATAAGCAATATCAATCTCACAATAGGTATGTCTTTTCTCTAAATCCTTTTGTCTTATAATACGATGGGATTACGGCTTGTATCATATGGAATAATTTATTTATCTTGTCTCTTCTATAATATGAGGCTACTACTGATAGACTATTAGAATACAGAATAAGGAAGAACTTTTTAATTAACAGTATTCATAGTATCATAGTGTAATGCTATTAAATAGATATTTGGAGTATTAAAGCAATGATTTCCTATCCTAAAGCAGCCTTCTGAGTATCTATTCGAATGTCAAGTAAAGTTTATATTAGCTTTAACAGCACTATATAATTTTTTCTCATGAACAAGAAGGTATTAGCATCTACCAGTAAGATAAATTGCTTTGATGGAAATGAGAACTAGAATGAGGTTTGAGGGTTAAGTGCTTTACTAAATAGTGAAGGAATTCCAGAAACCATAAGAGAAGCTATGTGATCTCTAATGATGAGTATTTAGAAATTAGTGGCTAATCTATTGATATTAGAGCTTAGATGAAATTAACATTTTCCTCTCAAGTACAGGAAAAGTGTTAATGTAAACAGATGAGAATCAGGAAGGTAGATTGGATAGTAACAAAAATGAGGTAGAAGAAGATGAGATAACAGAGGTCCGGGATTGTCTTGTATCAGACATGTGGTGAGATTATCAATTATACCCAAGTAGATACCTGTGGCTATGATCCATTGTATATTTTGCTTGAACCTCTCTATTCTAACCTGATTAGCCTAAGCATTTCTTCTCATTGCATATAAGGGGCGTACATACCCGGTTGTATCATAATCGTCCCAATATCTGGAATATTACCCTCAACCTCCATCCATTGTCCGATAGCAGCTTGCGCATCCCCATCCTCACACAATGGCACCACAGCGACAACCCTTGGAGCGCCTTTCCGCCCATCAAATACTTTGCTTTTCACGGATAAGACCCTTGTGCTTGTTGGGCGGTATTTGGCGATTTTTATTTTGGAAATACATTATGGGGATCGTTGCGGTCGGTCGTTTTCGTTGATTCTGTTCCAGCAAGGGTGATTGTGAATAATTGTGGGGGAAATGCTCTGCAGTCTAACCATTTTGTGTTGAACTTTTTTATCTAATCTCTCGACTTTGGAGAGAACACACTGGGAAGAAAACTGACCCATACAGGGCCAATCAGGAATCTCAAGATCTTGGCGAGAACCTCCCTTCATTATGGAAGGAAGCCTTTCCTTTACTTTGCGAACAATGCTGAAATCTCAACTCAAACTCCTGAAGGCATCGCTCAAGACTGTGGCCATAACCAGCCAGTAGAAATCAAAGAGAGCAGCTGAGACGAAGAGGCGATTGACTAATAAAAGCAATTCTAGACTTGAATGGTATGCTACATTAAAGACAAGAAGTTCAATCCTCACGAAGTCAAAGTAACTCGGAGAAATATGCGGTGATCAGGGAGAGGCAATGTTAAGGGCATGCAAGGGCGACCCAGTTTGAACAACTAACTTGGAGAAGAAAATGTACACTGTAAATGAAGTCGGGAGTCCTAAGTGGCTAACAGGATTGCGCATCGAGGAAACGAACCTTGCTGGTCGAAATGCACAAGAGGAATAAAGCCAGTGGGACCCTGGATAGACGTTTCGGAGAGAATGATCCTACAATGACTCCGGAAGAGAAAATGCTCGCGGGATTCACCAAGGAAAATTTTTTATGATACATGATTAGATGGTACTTATGGTATTCGCCGACTAACTGTTTGGCTTTACAGAAACGAGTCCGTGGCAGTGATACATTCAATATGGCAATGACAACAGCGAACTGACTCACTTCGGCCAATTTCTCAGTGGCCTCACAGGTGACTTGGATGCTCAGAATGACTTTATGCTCTTGGATGATAAACCCACCCGAAAACTACCATTAGATACCGAAGGTTCCGGAGACTATAATACCTCCCCCGACCCCAAAAAGAGCAAATCCAAAGTTATGAAAGAAGTAATTTCTAAATTGAGACTTCACAAATACGAGCGTCACAAAACTAAAGAGGACAACGACGAGGAACGTGAGAAATTGGATGAGCAGAGGAAGGAGATCTGGGAGCTTTTGGGGGCCGGAAAAATCAGTCTACTGCTCTAACTATGGCAGCTAATACTGAAACCATGCTGGGACAGGACAAGATTAAGGCAAGGTCTGCGACAGGCTCTAGTATAAACCCGGGGGACTGGTGAGAATGCAGGGGAGAGAATATGGTTACGATGTGGCTGTCTGGGAAATGTCATTCGACAAGCACTTGAAACCAAATGAGAGAACTAAAACTGAAGAGGAGATACTACAGGGAGAGTGTGAGATATTAAAGAAACTCAAGGTGGCTCGCCAAAAGAGGATGAGAGGGGAGGAAGACAGTGGGACCGAGAGAGAAGCCCCAGGTGAAGATGACGAGGCAGGCTTTAGGGATGCGGCCACGCACGGACTAGGAGCTGGTGTCCCTATAGCACCAGTTGGAGGAAACATCAATACCGACGAATTGGTTGACGGCGATTATGAAGTTTCAGAAGATAATTGTATTGACATTGACGAAAATGGCCAAGCCAATGCCTCTGATTCTGAACGTTCAACGACTACAACTCTGGTTATAGAGGTGCGGGAGGTTCTGATGATGAACCTGAAGAGGGCGAAGACGATGATTTCCTTAAAGTGCTTGGAGGCAAACTAGGGGGGGGGTACAGGGACGAAACCAAGTGTCCTCAATCTTTCAAAAGTAGTTAACAAGGACGACAAATCTGAATTCGCCTTTCCTATCCACAGACGCATAAGTTTTGTGAGATTGTCAAAGATAGCTTAATAAATGATCTTCCGATGGTTGTTCAAAGAAGCAGAGTTTTATACTATCCCAAACTCGATGCCGAAAACAAGCTTGCTATAGGAAATCCCATATGCTCACACTAGAGTACCATAGTTGATAGATGTCTGGCAACTCTCCGAAACCCTCCTACAACAGATACCCCTGTTTGTTAATAAAGCCCCATCTGCACCGCCCTTCAGACCCTTATAAACTCTAATCCGCCATGTTGATGCACTCGCAAAGCCCTACCCAGATACTGTATCAAGAGCATACCGCAAACGCCTTAATGCCATACACGAGCAGCCCTCCACGGAAGACTTGGAAGCCGTGGGCTCGATCTTCTTCACTGCAATTAGGACGATATTTCCTATGAGTGACAACTTCCACCTAGTGGTCACTCTAGCGGTGACTGTAATCTGCCAATGGCCCGGACCAGTATCCCCCAACTCACGTTCAAAACTACAAATGAGGACTTACCTTGTAACAAGGTACGTCTAATACCAATATCTGCCCGAACGGTTCACCACCAAGGTAATGCATTTCATCCTGTTAGAATAGGTCATGTAGCGGTCAGACTCAGTAAGATGAAAATGCTTGATTGAGAACTGAGAAGATAAGAAAGGCAAAAAAGCGTAAAAGGAACGATCAAGGAAGAAAGGAGAAGAAGAGGAGTAAGTCTTTAGCAATTGCAAAAGGAGTAGGTGGTCAGCCTACAATCCTGATGCATGTAGCAGTCGGGTCCTCAGGTGTAAACGTAATCCACAGTGCAGATACCCCATCCAGACTCACATGCAGAGGAGCCCTATTTGTGCAGTAGACCTGTAACTTCTGGTCCGCACATTTCCTATCCCAATTCTGAATACTTTCTGATGCTTTCTAACACATCCTTTGAGCACTTTCCCTCCTTGCCCCAGTGGGCCCGGAGAAGTTACCCAGCATGCTTTCGTACAAGGAGCCGGAAGTGCTGCTACAGATATAAGGTTCCTCGCGGAAAGGAAGTCTGGAAGTACTCAGGATGACTTCCACTGATATCTGCAATGTGGAAGAAAAGAGCGGAGCGGATAGGCGTGATACTCAACTATCGTTTTTGGCAACTTAGCAAGTTTACTAGAAAGCGTGGCAGGACAGTGGTTCGGCAAAAACTGCCTTTACAAATGACTTTTAAGCCTGCTTTGGAAATCATGGAACAACTTCTACGTAAGATCTAGGAATACGCCCTCGGAAGTGCTAACTGAGAAAATGTTACTATCATACCCTTTTCATCACAGCTCCCCGATTTCTTCTAGTATAATAACCTAACTGACACCTCCCTCACAGCACCTCGCGGCCAGAGCCAATTTGGAAAACCACCTTCCCCACCCCCGCAAGAGTTTCTGCAACCTAACTTTCCACCCTCACCGCTTCCTCCCCATTAAAACCTACATACCGAAATTCAAAGAGACGTACTCTCTTGTCAAGCACTCCTGCGACCCCAATGTGGACCGCGTTGCCCGGTCCAAGTTGAAGGCAGAGTATAAGCATGAGGAGAAGGGTGCCTTGAAAGAGTTGAGGAAGAACTTGAGGTTTATTGTCAGGGAGAAGTTGAGGGAGGATAGGGAGACGAGTAAGGAGTACCATGAGAAGAAAAGGAGGCTTATGGCCATGACTCAGACAGGAGGGAACGGTGGGGAATGAATATAGGAAAGGGGTGGGGATAAAGTGAGTGTATAATATGGTGGTGCGGGTTGAGGAAGTCGGAAGAGGGAGGGAGGGAGAGATTGTATATACTGTATCACGGATGCTTGACTAATGGTGTCTAGGTGGTTTGGTTAGTTGAAAACTCGTTCATATAAAATAGGATCCCGGATGGTCCCTCTATCAGCTAACGAATAGAGCACGGTACACCACTGGAAAAAAGGCACTGTTGTCATACGGTAGTGGCCATTTAGATGGGATCCTGACCTTTCCCTCATTGAATAATTGAGTAGTATGATACATGGTAAATGGTAGCTGTTTCTGGCTTTCTGGGCGACTAGAAATCGCTTGAGTTACCCGACATTGACTCAACATGCCATCGTCCAAGTATGGTACTTGTTTGCTATCGGGGGTGGCTTAGGAGTGGAGGTGTCAAGCAGATTAGCAGTATGAATCGAGGGTTTGGATAGCACCCACCATTTTATAGATTAAACCTAGCTCTGGCTCAAGCTCAATCTACGGTATATTATACCAATACCACCAAACAGATGATACACCACTTCCAATTGACTACAATTATCACCTCCAGAAATCTCCACGAAATAAAACCAAATAAACCGCAGAATGCTTTCTAACCCCACCCCACGTGACCTTCCAAACCCCTCCAAAGCGCACCATAAGAAACTTGAATAACAGAACCTCGCGCCATATAGAAAGTTGGGGTCGCATTTTTCACCGGTAATCTTTATTTATTTATTTATTTTCCGCCTCAAGTTCGCGCTGAGACAGTCAATTTCGGAGGCCCGATCACCATTCAAGTTTCTATATCACCACGGTATCGTTTCAAAACTTTAAAGTGGGAAACATAATTTCTTCCGGCATGGACGGTCACTCGTTGCTCATACTCTGGGACTTTTGCTTTTTTTGTCTTGGAATACCTCCCGCAAGGGAAATGGGAGGGGGGGAGGAAGTGCTTGCTGAGTAGTGCGCTTGAATGTAGCTATTAGGGTTATTTGTGGTGGATGGGAAAAGTGTTTGCCTTTCTTTGGAGTGGGGGTGGATGGGCGCATGGCTGAATGGTAGGGGGATGAGAATTGGGGTTGATTATGATAACTTGAAAGTGAATGGGAATTTTGTCTTGCTGTCACTGGTGAGTGAGTGTCTATGGGGAATTGATCCCTGGTCAATTGAGCTTGGTGTGTGACGCTGTGCTGGATGAAAGTTTGAAGCTTCAGTCAACTTGCATGCTTATATATCGGAGGTAGAAATTCTTTTGGCTTTCCCATCTTTGTACCCCTCGTGTCCCATCCTCTCCCTACTCAGCGCTCGCCTTTCTCCTCTTCCTCCGCTCCCGTAGCTTTCCTTTTAGCACCGGAAACATTCCAAACTAGTCACTCACCTAACCCCCCCCCGTCCCGCACACCTTTCTCTCTCACTATCCCATCTTTCCTACCCCTACACCCGCCTCCATACCTTCCAACCCCACCCTCACACCTCATCCATAACCCACCAACCAATTCACTTCTCACAAGCTTCTAGACCAATCACCCATGCCTTCATCTAACCCCCTTCCCTATCACTCCTTGTTGGATAAATTGAAGAGCATCGCCAAATATCCCCAACCCCAACAAGCTCTTCAGCAAGAGGAAGAGAATGGAGAATCCCCCGCTGATGCCGCCCCCAATCATTCTCCCTCTCTGGACACGCACCTCTTGCCTACGGCCCAAGTGGCACTCTCCCCTAACAAGGGAAATTCAGGCACGGCCTCCCAGTTCCTTGGGGAGGATTCCGTCGCTTTCCCACAGTTGCCCTATCCGTCGGAATACTCTGGTGTGTCCGACATTTTGACACAATCCGAAGGCGGAAGATCCGTTGTGACTAGGTTTGCCCCCCTTGGGCAAGGTACCTCCGAGAAGTCTCGCCTGAGCGAACCTGTTGGAACTGAACTTCTCGATGCTCGGCCAGAGCCAGTCAACACCAAAGGCAACATTTGCATCAAGGGGTTCGACAACGAAATGTTCTTTTGCTATCAGAATTCCGTCATTCAGATGCTATGCGCGTCTGACAGCCTCAAGGAAAAGTTTCTAGACCACTTTGATGATGCGATAGATGGCGCTTTTCAATCCACCAACTCCAGTAGAGGGTCACACCGCTCTGACGTTCCTTCGTGCTGTGCCCATGATGGGTGCTTCCTTTGTGCCTTAGGCTGGGTCGTGGTTAATCATCAATTTTTCGAGTATGAATCCGGGCCTATGGGACCGAATCCTGCGCCCTTGAACGGCTGGGTCCACGATTTTAGATCCCTTACTTCTAGTATATAGCCCCAGCCTTCCCAGGTTTCCCTTTTCTTTGAGCTAACAGCTGTTCAGTTCTCGGGTACGACGGTGCACATCAACATGACGCATCTGAATATCTAATGGAGATCATCGTCACCATGTCAAACTTGGGGGATTCTTCCAAACGGATTGTCGATGTTCTGACCGGGTCATATCCCTCGATGGTCCGTTGCCCAAAGTGCAACAGTCAATCGGTGACCAGGCAGGAATTGCGGATGTTGCAATTGCATTACCCCCCCAAAGCGGTTGGGCTCGTAGAGATTGAAGACCTCTTGGACGCCTTCTTTAGAACAGAAAATGTTGATTCCACTTGTGACGCCTGTTCGCACACGTCCTCGGACTCTAGCTTTCTCAAGATGGTTCGAGTCAATCGCGCGCCTAGTTTTCTTATCCTCGGCATCGCAAGATATCACGACCACGACAGCCTAAAGCTTATGGGTGCATTGAAAATAAAGGAGTACCTGGCCCTCGGGTCTGACTCTGGTCCAATTTTCTATGCTTTGAAGGCGGTAGTCTGCCACCGAGGAAAATCTATGGACAGTGGTAAGTTAGCAAGCAATCTGAAGACCCATTTCCAAAAAAAAAATCTCATGCTAATTTCCCAACCTAGGACACTACACATGCTTCGTGAAGAAGCCTGGAGGGGCTTGGGTAAACTGCAATGATCATTCGGTTAGTTATGGTAATTCAACTCTATTAATAAAGGGATTGCTAACCTTTCAGAAGATTGAGGAAGTCAGTTTTGACGAGATCGAATATCTTTACCACATCCAGCCTGTCCTCTTGGGGTACGAAAAGGTTGGCGGATAATAATGAAGCCAATAAAGAGGCATCAATTCTTGGGAATTGTGTTTGGGTTTTTTGTGTTGGCGGACGTCTGTTTTGCGTTTTTCTGTGCTATCATAGCTCATTTTTACTGGCTTTCGAACTAGGCCTGTTTCTGTTTTTACCTTTAGTCAACCAATCATAGCCCCGCTGCACGCACACCGATCAATGGGATCTAGTAAGTACCCGATTGAGGAATAGCAAAGCTCTAGCTGCCCTTCAAGAACCAATATAGCCACGCATAATATCTGTAGGTTTGAGATGAGATTCATTGTAGACGAGGAATGTCGTGCTAATTAGCGTTACCAAGGTGAGCCAGCAGTATATATCTTAGGCCCCCATAGCTAAAGTTAGGATCCCTCTGCTGGCAGTTGTAGCTGGCCTCCCATATATATATATACAGGGAGGGATAACATATATATAATGCGCTCGCTTCAAACTGGCTGGGGTTGATTACCGGAAAGTATGCCACTAGGATTCAGACTGTGCGCCAGTGTATCACTCTTTGCACCGTGGTCTGTTCTCTTCTCCACATACTGGGGTAGATGCTGTGAGGACGTTGAATTAGCAGACCGTTCAAAATATATTTTAGAAAGGGCGTTGCGCTAGTTATCTCTTATAACCGATGAGAAGCTGAAAAGACTAGTCAATTCCAAAGCGAGGGAGATCGGCAGAACATTTTCAAACTCAAGAGCCATACTTGTATCCAAGGGTCACAGAAAAGAGATATATGGCACGTAAACAGTTTATTCTCTAGAACTAGGCTCGCCCGTGTGATTTATCTATTTGCAGGGTACCACAGACAAGAGTCTCCCCATGCGAAATATCAGCCCCCTCCGCTATGAACCGGTGTCAACTATCTGACCCTAGGGCCGCTAGCTCCAGTTGCTCTCCAAGCTGAGAGAATCATAGAAACAATGTCTTCTACACCCACACCGTTCTTCACTTGAGCGAAGATAGTAGGTCCACCCTCTCTAGATCATCATTGTTAGTTAGGTAAGATTTGATCAGCTCTTCTAGGCCAAGAGAGATGAAGACAGCACAAACCGCATCTTGCGAGAATCACGATCCATGACATCCAAATCAGCCCCAATAAGCTCTGCAAGATCGGTCTTATTAACAACTAGGAGATCCGATTGAGTAATGCCTGGCCCACCCTTGCGAGGGATTTTGTCGCCTCCAGAAACATCGATCTAATCAATCAAAAGTATAAACTGCGACCCTCTGATACAGGAAGGCAGGGTGAAGCAGAAGGCAATCGTACCACATAAATAATGTAATCGGCAAGCTCACGGGAATAGTTTGCTGCCAAGTTGTCACCACCGCTCTCAATCAGCAAAAGCTGGGTATCGAATTCGCGATGGAGATCCTCCAACGCGTGAAGGTTCTGCGAGATGTCCTCACGAACTACTCAACCCTTTAGCATAGCTAGCTTAATCCAGTAGCCTTTGGACAAAGAGTAGCAATACCAGCAGCGTGGGGGCAACCCCCAGTTTCGATAGCACGGATACGTTCAGCTTCAAGAGCCTCGTTTTTGACAAGGAATTCCTGATCTTCCCTAACCGAAAACAAATTAGATCCTTGATAGAGTATGAAAGGGGAAAGTAGGTGAGGATACTTGGTAAAAATGTCGTTGGTAACAGCAGCGAGCGAATAACTCTCTCTGAGATTCTTACAGAGCTGCAACATCAAAGCAGTTTTCCCGGAGCCAACAGGCCTGACAGAGTGCCGCTCAGATTAGTTGTTGATGTGGGGCATTAGGGAGATTCCACTGAAAGTTTACCCGCCGATACCAATTGTAAAGGCACGCTCTTCCCAGTTCCTGCCTTCGACGATGGGAAGTTCGCGAGCTAAGTAAGAGCCTGGGCCATCAAGGATCTCGTGCTCATGGCCATGGGCATTGGAGCGATCGTGAGAATGGGTGTGGGACATTTTTCCTTTTCTTTTCCCTTTTTGTTCCTGTAGAAGCTAGGCTTGCCGATCTTGAAGTACAGTGGGAAAAGGAGATGAGGATGGACCGCAGTGAAATTGGGAAGATTGAGTTGAAGAAAGAAGGTGTGCAGCCGGTAGGACACGTGATGCGGGGTGGCAGGTGGTAATTGTTAAGCAAGGAAGGGGGGGAAGGTGGGAGTTGAAGGGATAAGACCTTATCGACGTGCATAACAACTCGTACTCGAGCACTCAACCGCCGATCTTTTACTACTTGCAGGTTCGGTACTCTAGTAACATCTCCTGGTAACATCATGCTAAACTGCTCTCGGACCGTAATATTAGTTGTGGAGCAGTAACAGTAAAGGGTTAAAAGGTTCAACCTCATAATAATATTATTATAATACATTGGGCCGTTGGTAATATGTGATTGGAAAACAAAAACAAAACAATAACTCCCCGGAGGGCCACACAGGTTCCGTCACCCCTTCAACTCCCGTAATAATTGTAACCAGCAAAGGAAAGTTATGAAATATTTAAACGTTATTATACGAGTTCAAACATCAATCCTATTAACTCATTGATCCTACCTCTACCGCTATCACCACCATCACCACCATCACCACCACCCACCAACCTCTGCGGAACAAGAAAGTGACTTCCCAGTACCACACCCTCACAGGATTCAAGATTTCGAACTTCCCAGTAGATAAAGTAACACTTCCACTTCCACTTCCACATCAGTCCCAACTTCGAGAAAAAAGGAGAAGCAATAGTCTTTTTTTTGTCCAAGTAATTGTGAGCATTTGAATAAGCGCAACTGCACATCACAAAAACACTTATCATAACAGGCAAATGAAAACGCCCCGCTTGATCCAAGAGCCCGAAAGTACATAGGAAATGTTAACAAAAGAAATTGAAAAAAGGATAAAATGAAAAATAGGTGAGTTGAAATTTAAGAGGAAAAGTCAGATAGAAACGAGAAGCCGCAGGAAGAGTGCTTATAGAAGACAAAGATGAGTAAGAAAGAATCAAGGAAGGAAAGACAAGAAAAAAATGTTCAAGAAAACTGAGTAAGGTGTAGCCAGGAGAGATAGTTATTAGGTATAAAAACCGAGAGCCACAAGTTTGCGTTGACAAAAGGAGAATTAGGGAACTTGCTCTCCGCCCAAATACGTCTCAGAAAAATTTTCCCATACACTAACAGCGAATCTTTGCGCTCCAAATTCCGGGTAGGCGATTCAACGTGACCTTTCTACCTAGAACCCAATGACCACTCCTCAAGAAAAATAAATAAATAATCGTATCTAGACCAACACCAGAAATGGCTGGAATAGTACGTATATAACCGCGAACAAAAAAAATACACAAAATAAACAAAGATCATGAATCTCGTCCAAGGTTATGATCATAAGGTGGAGCAAAGGCTGCGGGAGGTAAAGAAAAACCAAAATGGTCCTCACTAAAGTTCATGTAGCGTTGTTCCCCTTTACTCGTTTGTTTCCCCCTACCCTTGGGCTTTGTTTGATCTTGTTGTTCTGAGCCCCATTGACTCCATTTTCGTCATCTCCTTCGTTTTTCACGTTGCTCGCAGTACTAGCCCTTCGCCGTTTGTTAGTATTGGGCGATGTATTCGTACTCACAATGGTAGTACTTGTTTGCGAACTGGGGTTGCTCGTCGGGTGGGCTTGTTGTGAATGTTGTTGTACTAACCCAGGAGCCTGAATATGGTTTTGGGCAGGACTAGGCGTTGTCCCTGGTCCTCCGCCGCCTCCCATATGTGGTGATGGAGGAACACCCATCCTCATTCCATCTGCCGAGGGCGAGTTCATCCCGACTGGTACACCACCTGGCATACCTTGATGTTGCCCAGGATGTTGAAGCATACCTGGACCACCAGCATGGCCGCCTGGGTGACCCTGTGGGACCTGTAGCCCTTGCGCTGTTGCCGCCGCTACCGCTGCTTGAGCCTGTTGGTGCTGCTGCTGCTGCTGCTGAGCGTGCTGGTTCGCCAGGTGTTGCTGCGCATGTTGCTGCTGTTGCTGCTGCTGGCTGACAAAGGTTTGCAAAGCTTGTTGTGGAGCAAGAGCAGGGTTTGACTGTGAGAAATTGAACAAGTCTCGCATTTGCGATATTGTTTCCGATATCTTTCATCACATTAATCAGCTCGAAAGTTCCAAGTAGAAAGCGGGTGATGTAAACCTCTAAACACTGAAGCACTGCACCGGGTACGCCATATGGGCCTACTATGTTTTCTGATGTGTGTCCTTGTTGTGACGGACGTTTGCCCAGTGATTTGCTACCTGGAGAGGATTTCATAACGTCTGGCGAATCTTGACCAATGTTCCGAGGGACGTACTCCGAGTGCTGCCTGACCTGGAAGTCTAGTTCCTCCATTTTAGAACTCGCGTTGAATGTCGCCCGCAGGCTTCCGCGAGCAACCAACTGTCGGTAATGGTTAGAGGGCTGGGACAGCAACCGAGGTTACCTAGGGGTGGAATAGGAACTAACGTGAAATCCATTTTCAAACCAATATATGAAGCTTGTCTTTGGACACTCTACAACATGAGACTGGTTGGCAAACTCCTTTTCCCGGACGTTTTCCAAGACAATCTGAATATTTTGGACTCCCGATCCGAACAAAGTGAAGTAATACCTCGCCAGTACCTGAGTGGTTACCTCAAACTGCTTGGTTTCCTGTGTGCTGCTGTGCCACAAAAGCTGTCGCATTACTCCAGATGGTGAATAAAACTCTGCTACAAACCTCCGCCAGTAGTTTATATCGTTTGGTTCTTTACTGGCGTCATATGCCGAAAGGTGCCCGGAAAACCGATACAGTCCAAGGACTGAGTGCCCAAGTAAAGCTTTCCTAATCAAAGTAGTGAATCAGCTTAATAGCGGGATCTCGGAACTAGAGAGGTGGAGTTACGGCGCTTGGCGAGCCTGAGCGGCCGCTAGTGCTGCATGTTGAGCGTGCATGGGCATCGGCGGCTGAGGAGGCATCGCCATGGGCGTTTGAGCATTTGCTGAGTTTGCCTGGCTGGCCAATGCCATCTGTTGTGCAGCCGCCATCTGCTGCTGTTGCTGCTGGTGGGCGTGTAATTGTTGTTGCATCTGAGGCGTAAGATTTACATTTCCTCTCATTTGATTTCCAGCCCCGTAGCCCCCCATATTGGCACCGGGAATTCCCCCAGGTGCGCCTTGATACATCCCATTTGGCATACCGGCCCGGATTTGAGGACCTCCATTATTCTGAAAGACCATGCCTCCCGGGGCTCCCATTCCATTCATCAGATGCGCCTGCTGCTGCTGTTGCTGTCGCCGCACTAGCTGTTGTTGTATATGAGCCATGCCAGGATGCATCCCTGCCACTATTTACACCACCCAAATTAGAACCGTCATCAACCCTCAATCCCCCATAGGCCGTATCACGATCACGAGGCACAATCGCGACGGTCAGTACGCGCCAATTGAGGGGGATTCAGGAAAACATGGAATTTGAGGGACTACTAACACGCCAGCTGCTGCTGCTGGTGCTGGTAAGCAGCGACTGCTTGGGCTGCTTGGGCTGCCTGGGCCTGTTGGGGGTGTAAGTGCATCGCGGCGTGAGTAGGCTGTCCTGGGTGCCCTTGAATATGCTGTTGAGGGCCTTGCTGGACACCTGGGTGTTGCTGCAATTGGTTAGGATGTGAATATGTGGTGGTGGTGGCCATCATGATGGGGAAAGGTGTACGGGGCCCTGTCCGCTGGATGGAGGAAACCGGGGATCGAGAGAAAATATGTTATGCGAAGCTATCGCAAGGCGGTCGGATCGAAAGGAGAAAGTCGCGCCAGTATCCAATGACGGGGTAGGCGAGTTGATATGAGAGAGCAGACGATGTTCAAGAAATCCTGGTTTGACCCGGAACCCGTCCGAAGCGACGAGCCCAGTGTTGAGAGGGAGGAAGGTGAAAGAAGCGATAGGTGATGGAATAGTCGTGAACTATATGGAGGTCGAGGATCGAGCAATGTAATTGTGTGTGCCTTTGTAGTGATACCGCAAGAATGGGATTTTTCCCTTTGAAGGGTTGGGTAGCTGAGCCGGTTGATAGGGAAGGAGTGAGTTGCTATGCGAGATCGTGTTATGTTCTCCAACAGAAGAGGGGTTTAGGGTTGTTGAGGCTCGCCGGCAGGCAAAAGGTTGGCTCCGTCGCGCGATGCACCGAGTAACGACTTCGAAGCAAGCTACGGAGGTTGGGCGTTTCCGGACCACAGGACAGAGGAAACCCGATATCAGTAGGCAGCAACACGCACACGGCCAGAGGATCGAGAGGGAAGGGAAGCAGCTCGTGAGCCGGAGATGTGTAGAGTTTAGGGAAAAGAGGGCGGGACTGGGGGTAGTGTGGGAGAGAAAGTGATGGGTAGCAAGCAGCAAGTGGGAGTAGGTAAAGAGTGGGTGAGAGGTTGGGTAGGTGGAAAGTCCGCCGCTGGTACAGCAAGAATACCGTATGAAGCACTGTATCCAAGTGAAAAAAAAAAACGAAAATCCCAAAAAATGGATGGAAGATGGGAGATGGCTATAAAAGTAGGGAACTCTGAGATCTCATGACCGCCTTGCTGGCTGGCTTCGCTTCGTTTTCTTCTCCTTCTCCTTCCCTTTCCTTCGTTCTTCGTACCGGTGACCTTGCGTTTTCCCTTTTGCCTTTACCTATTCTCTAAATCTTCCTTCTTATATCGCAGAACCGGCGAGAGAATTCCTAGGAGCCGTGGGGGGACAAGCTAGGGCGATATGGTTCTCGAATAGAGAGCTTTATAACAGCACCGTGTAGGTAGAGGTTTCGCCGATAATAATGAATCGGGCCTCAAGAAAGACAAAATTCCAATGAACGATATATATAAAAAAGGATTTTTGAGAGAGAGAGATCGGAATAGACTACCGACAAAATCTCGGGGCTATTTTCTCTCTCTTTTTTTTTTTTTTTTTTTTTTTGCCTCCGTACGAGAAGAAGCGATCAAGTGGTGAGAGGTCTAGGTGATGTTTGATGATGGATTGAATATGATCACAGCGACGCGCGCAAAGAAAAGGCAGACAAGATGGATACCGGACAGATAGATAAAGGGCGGACAGGTTAAAACTAGTTTTTTCTCCTCTCTCTCTTTCTTCGCCTTCGAAGGGGGGGTGGTCTCTCTTTTCGCTGTTTTTTTTCCCTCCCTTCCCTTTCTCTCATCCTCTGAGCTTTTTTCTGAGGGGGTGCTTTTTTATGAAATGTCACCTAATTTGCCCCCTTTTCCCTACCTTTCAAGTGTTTGCCCTTAATTCACCGAATGTGGTATCATACCACGCCAAGCTTTTACTTCCATCAATACGGTAGGGTTTCTGTCGGCGAATTTGTTCTCCTCCAAGAGAACGACAGAAGGTATAAATTCAGTCCTCCTACAACCTTTTTCTTCTCCTTCATCAAACACTCCATCCATCTTACAGCAAAACACACAACACACAGCACCACGCCGACTGCTCGTCTTCGGTACTGACACCAGATGGCTGCTTGGATAACTTCTACTAATGGGTGAGAATTCTTTTCCCTTTTCCCGATATCAATGATCCCCTCTCGAAATGATGATCACTTCTGCAACTTCTTTCCAATTCTTAATCGACCATGATTGAAGCCAGATGCAGTTCGGGCCTTTCTCAATCCCTTCGGGGAGAGAGGGAAGGCTTGCTACTTGCCAGTACTATACTCTCTGATCCCGCAGGGAATTTGTCTCTCAATCGTTGAAAACTATCTCTTCAAGTGAGCTCCGTTAACATTTACCCCTTCGCTTACAGGTTGTTTAGCAGATTTTCACGGCAATTAGTTAATATGCTCGATGAATTCTTCATCTCTCTCTGAATGGTTTGCTACCTCCTCTCTGTTGTCTCCTTGTTTGCCCCTCCCTTCACCATGATGAAAAAATTCCTACATTCGCAGTTTCCTCGGTAGCACATGCCAGAACCCATTCTACAGTGTGCATAATGTGACCGCTGCAAGACCTTTCTTGGAAGTCTGATTTGAACGCTTTATCAACTTTTTTTATCCCGCAAACATTTTTGCCTTGGACAAGTTGGCTAACCTATTTCAAAGCATATATAGGGTTTGTTTCTTCTTTCTTTTCTTTTTCTTTCTTTTCTTCGAATACTCAGTAGCGAAAGCAAGAAGGAAAGAAATAGGCCAAAACAATAACAAAATTAACATTAAAAAAGCACAATCCCTCCCTCTGTCCCCTTCTCATTTCCAATCTATTGTCCCATATTCCTCCCACCCGCGCCTCCCCAAGTATCCCCCAACCCGTGACATCCCACCACCCGAACCCAGCATGTCAACAAGCATTGCCGATGGGCATCGTACAAAAATCGCACTTACCACACCCGCAGCAACCAACTGCAGTTATGCCACAGCACAACACACCGACCCACCGACCGCCCGACCAGCCGGTCACAAACTCCAACCCTGCCCCCGTCGGTCGGCGCACAAAAGCGACAGGTGAGCAGGGCAACAAGCGAAAGCGAAGAAAAGGACGAATCCAGCAACCTTTTTCCACAAATGCCCTGATCAAAGAGGGAAGCAAGGGTTATATTCTTCTACAAGTTATAGTACAAGTGCCAGGGATAAAGTTTCCGAACAATTAATTTAGGTTAACCCGCAAAATAAACCCTCTCCCGTACGAAAACTTTACCCATGGCACTTGTGCCGGTAGCTATATGCTGTGACTTATTTCCTTGTGCACGGCGATGTATTACGATCAGCACAGTCCACTACAGGCAGGGAGTACGGTAAGCTACGGTACGGAAACCTGCGAGTTAGATGCAGGTACTGTGCTATACAGAACAGATACAGTACCGTACCGGTATGTTACGGTTGGTACCGGCCGCCAGCGGATAAATTTGATATGATTATGATACAAGTGATATGTAAAGTATATACCGAGTTACAATACCGGTACCGGTACGGGTACAGTATCATGGATGAAAATTGTGAAGGTAGATGGATGGGTTAATCAATTCTTTTCCCAACAGAGACACCGTGGGTGGATTCAGACAAGTTACCATAACTCGGGCTTCTTTAATTCCCTTCTCTTCTCTCCTATTCTATTCTATTCTCTCCTATTCTATTCCATTCCATTCTACCGTATTCCACTCTACTATTATACTATGATACAGCATCCACAGTCCAACCGCATCGTACAATACTCGAGTACCGTACCGTACAACACAGTCCCACCCACCATCCACCCATCCATCCATACACGAATGTAAAAAATGAAAAGTATCATATCCAATACATACCGTACTGACACCCACCGTACAAAGTAAAGTACTTGTATACACGGGTATTCCCGGCGGTCGAGTACCGTATCACAGCGCGTTGTGGAACTAATACAGGTACTATATGATAGAGTAGAGTAGAGTAGATGATATATATACCGTATCACATAGGAAGAAAGTATTGAACACTGTAGAGTTGGTTAGTTTGCTGTATGGTTGTGGTGTTGAATTTATATCACGAATTGGATAGAAAGAAGAAAGAAGAAGGGAAAGGAAAAGGAAAAGGTTATGGGTGTGGGTGTGGGTAGGCATTTGTAATATATACTATTGTACTCGGCTTTCTTGGTATGTCGTGGGTACTTTTATTGATTCGATGGATTTACAGTACTGGTGCAATTCAATGCAATAAAAGGATCACGATTTTTTTTTGATTTTTTTTTTGGGGGGGGTTGTCTTTTCTACGGTTAAACTAACCAGTTGATCAACCTTACAATGATAAGATGGGACGAGGAAGGCGTCGTCATTATAAAAAAAAATCATGTCATATCATAATATAGAAACACTCTCATGTCACGGACATTCACTCGATCGGTTGAAATTATACGGTAGTCTCTCTCTCTCCCTCTCCCTCCCTCCCCTGTCCAACTTCCGTCCTCTTACTTCCGTCCTAGCTCGTCCAAACCTTGATTAAAGTTTCACTCCCCTCCGTTCGACTCAATGCGATGCGAGTGAGGTGGGGATGGAGGTGGAGGGGAGGGGAG
>QFET01014569.1:0-10303 GCA_003316355.1 Tuber calosporum
GGGTGGGAGGGGCCGAGATGGGCAGGAACGGTCTGTGGCAGGATGGGGTCCTATGCAACTAGAGCACATAAGGGGGGAGGGGGGACAACACCCAGCAACGGACTTAGTGTTCTCACCCTAGGGTCATGTGGGATTGGGGCAGCGGTGGGCTGCACGTGTATGTGCTAGAGCACACAGGGGACAGGTGGGGGTGGAGGCTTTGCCCATAGGGGAGGGGTGCCGTAAAGCCAACACTTCCGGCATTGCATAAACCTTCCTGTGGAGAGGGCCTTTTCGACTTTGCGCGGACGGGAAAAGAGGCGGATAGTGGAGCCAAGCCTGTTGACATCGTCAGGGGCTACAGTAACTACGCCAGACGTAGTGGTCTTTGTTACTCGAATGTCAGGGTTAGTTTGGAGGAAACGTCCTGAGTAGATAACGACGTCAGTTGCATTGAGAACTGCCTCAGAGAGGGTAGGGAAGAGGTCAGTCTGGTCCTCCAGAAGGTAGGCTGTTGGTAAGCAGTGGATGGCCAATTGGACCGTGTTTGGAGCGGGGCCGAAAGGACGGTAGGGGTTGTTTCCTACTGGAAAAGCTTGGTTAAGACGGTTAATCATGGCTTGGTAGTAGGGTGAATAGGCAATAGAGGATGTGTGTGGGTCGGTGCCCAGGAGGGTGAGAGATCCTTTAGGATTGACACGAGCAGAAAAGGACAGTGGGAAAGGGCAATTGGCCTGACTCAGGACGGCAGCCATCAGGTTGGGGGCGGTGGCTGCCATACGGTCAGCATCTGCATATGGTGCAGGTGAGGTGCGAGGGGCATAGAATCTGCGCTCAGCGGAGGCAATCAGTGCTCCACCTCGAGACTAAGGGCTGCTGTGGTTGGATGCTTCGACTAGTGCCGGCGTAACGGGCTTCTTCCCTTTGCCTTTGGTACCTGGTGCAGAGGATGGTCCTGCTGCAGCAGCAGCCTAGGACTTGTTGGCCGGACGGGACTAGGTGTGTGCGTGTTACGGGGTAGCCAATTCTGTACTGCTGAATTGCCTAGGCCGTGCTTGTATCGAGAAGGTAGGAGAGTTGTAAGGAAAGCTCCGGTAAGAATAAAGATAAAGGGTAAACATATTTCTCGAAAGCTTGTAGAGTTGTTTTACTGATAACTGAATATATTGTTAAGGTCTCTTCTCTGTTGCTTGATGATCCCTTAACTATGGGGGACTGCTAACTATTTATACAATTCTCCCGGTACTTATGTTGGCCATATATATGAAGTATCCTTAGATATCATGGCCATGGTCATGGTAAGTGGAAACCCAGTTTGACCCTGAAAATGTCTGCCCCGCTGGGTCAAATGATCCCCCGAACTATTTAGCATTCCGAGGGTGTCTAGCACTCCACCAGTAAATAGCCTTCGATTCATTTGCCAAAAGAACTAAGTTCAAGTAGATGTAGCACAGTTGCCAACATCTTACGGAATACCAGTTGATCAGTCTGGATGGCCGTCTTTCCTGCATATATGCACTCAAGTTCATATGCATGCGGATTATCAAGAGTCATAGTCCTCCATACATTAGAGTCTAGATCTTTCACCGAGGCTGAGCAGCTCTGCTATAGACACTACTTCTTGCCAGCGTGGGTTGTAGTCATATAGTAACCTCCCGGTTCTATATACTATCACATCAACTAATTTGTACCATTTCCCATATGTGTAACAGTGTGGGTCGGGTGTTGCAGGATGAGGGTGGGGAGCAAAACTCAGTTAGGGGAGTGGATTTGCCTGCTCTGTACTCTTGGGCATCCCTGGAGCCTGGGTGGCAGACGGCGTATGCGGCAGAGTTGCCATACCACTGTTTTTCAACAGTCTCATAGGAGGGGAGGTCGGGGTCGCGGCCTTGATTTGCCTCTTATGCAGGTTGGGGTTTAGGGTTGGGGAGAGACCTAGGTCAATCCTTAGCGGGGCCAGGGGGGACCGGGGGAGGAGGAGGGGCTTGTCTGGGAGTAGCTCCTACAGTGACGCGAAGGGATAGGTCCCTGACTGTGGCCTTTAAGGGTGCAATTGCGTAGTGGGCTGAAGTAGGGGGAGGGGTGGGGGTCGAGATAGCGGAGGAGATCTCATCTATGTGTGTAGTCTGTGTGGCAAGTTGGCTAACTACCTCATTTATTCCCCAGAGGGTGGTGCAGTGGAGTGGGATGATGGTGGACTCCCCATCGGAAAGGTTGTGGAGGAGGGAGTTGTGAAACGCTGGGAAGGATTAGGGGGGGAGGCTAAACTGGGTGACTATAGCATCCAGGAGGTTCTGGGTTGCAATCAACTGGTCTGGGATGGGTGCAGGGGTGCTAGCACGGGAGGAGTGGGCTGAGTAGAGGACTGTGCGGTGCTGGGTGCGCGAGGCTGACCTGGAGGGGCCAGTGGAGGCTGTAGCCATTACTCTTACACAGGAAATGGGGCTGTGTCGCTAAAGAGTGAAGCTTAAGCGAGGAGCAAGATTTGGTGTGTGGTGGCTGTTGCCACACGAAAGGGCTAAATTTTGTTTAGCTGAAAAGGGTAAGAATTTCAAGCGGGAGGAAAATGGAGGGCGCGGAGCGTGTCCTATAACTATAGGGGACAGCTGGCCCTTTATACAATTCTCTCAGTACATTTGTTAGCCAAATATATGAAGTATCCTTAAATACCTATACCATAGTTATAGAAACTGGAAACCCCATTTCACCCTGAAAATGTAAGCCCTGCACGGTCTAATGATTCTCCAAACTATCTATGAATCTGAGATTGTCTAGCAATATACCCATAGATAGGCTTTAATCCATTTACCAAATGAACTAAGGTGAAGTTTATATAGCCCATTTGCCAACATCTGACCGAATACTAGTTGATCAGTCCGAATAGCCGTCTTTCATGTGTATTTGCACTTAGGTGCATATGTATTCAGATTATACATAACCTTTGTCCTCCCTGTGTTGAGTCAAGATCTTTCACCAGGGCTGAGCAGGTCTGCATTAGACTTTACCTTTTGCTAGCACAGCTTGTAGTCATACAGCAACCTCCCTGCTCTATACATTATCACCTCATATAATTTGTACCATTTCCTATATGTGTATCAGTCATGCCTATCTTGGGATAATGATTGCATAGCTTTGACTGATAGTCGTCATTGTACCAAGGTCCTCCAAGCAAATCCTGATGTTTCTACTTCCATGTGAAATTCTTTAAGGTGAGGAGATACTTTTGTATATCTCCTGTGCATTCATGCTTTTTCATGAAAGCTAGGGCTTTTCACCTTATGAAGCACGCTACATCGTTCCGTTACTACAGCCAAATAGGTGACCCAAATATTTTAACCCATATCATTTAGGAGTCTGAGGTCCACGCTACCTGTTCTTTAGCTACATTACAATAAAAGGAGCCAAATCGGTCCCTTTATTTCACCCGAACAATTAGTTAATGTATTATTCATCATCCTTCCATTATCTTAGGTTACTTCCAATACAGCCCTCTTATTTTTATAACAAAACTCACACATTCTGAGTAGGTTTATTCACTAAGTTGACCGCTGGATCCACCTGCCATCTGTTCATGCAGGCCAATGCTTGCCCTAGTGTGTCTACACATGCATCTGCCTTTGATTCGAACTTTGAACCTGGTAAGGGTCTTCATGATCCACATCCACTACATCTATAGGGGCCACCTCCATCTTGTAAACCAGGGTTATTGTGTCTCTGGTTACATGCATTCGCTGGTGGTGGCAATGGTGGTCACTTTCCACTATTTTTAATTCATTCTCCCCTACCCTCTTGATTTTCCTTCTCTCAGGATGGAATAAAGGGAATTCTTCCCTTCCATCAACTGTGATCGGTTTTTCCAACCCTGAGTTTTCCACTAGTTGTAGTTTCACTCTTTCAGACACACTAGGTGTTTTCTAGAAATTATTAGTACAATTATATGCACATTTATTCATGCCAGTATACAACTCATCTGGTCTAACTCCGCATTTTGCCCATTTTCTTAGGCTTCCATTTCTAGGCACTCTTGGTCTTGGTGCGGATCGAGTTCCTACAACTATCTTCTGCTCGGCTCATGTTCTTCTTGTGCCGTAACCGACCTCTGCCCAAGTTTGTCACTCTGGCCCCTAATGGTTTCTTTCTATTGGCGCTTTCGATCAAGAGGTTCCTGCCCTGTAGTACAAATATTCGAGGAAGTAGAGTACTTACTGCTTCTTGGTGTGTCGCCCTTTGTTTCAGAGCTTGTAACATCACTTCCAGCCTCTTAGGTGTTGTAGTTTGCAGAGTAATTGATTCAGCTGTCACCATCTTTATTCTTGTGTGGACCTGTTTTAGTTCTTCGCTCAGGATATGTTCACCCTGTCTGTGGAGGTTTGCATGGTGCTGTAGTTGGTGCAGCTATATCTGTTTATGGCTGGACACTTTATAGAGAGCTAGGGGAGTATAGTCTACTGATGCATATAGGGTCTGCTTAAATTGCCCATCGCTTGCGGTATACATTCTGGCAGTCTATCCAAGGCAGGGTTTCTGACGCCAGAAGTTATAGCGGTACTTGAACGAGTACTAGAGTTACTTTTTCTGCAGTGCACTGGGTTACGAGAGGTGGTGGATAGCTAAAGGGTAGTAGAAACCTCCAGGTGTATGGTCACTCGTCACTAGTGCATTTTCTTGTTATCAGACATGGCCATGTCCTTGTCCAGTCAATTATCATCAGGACATTATTCAAGAGGAGCAGGGATGTGTTAATAATGTCGAAGCTGATGCTATTTGAGAGGTTAGTGTAAAGGTGAAGGAACTAGAGGTTCCCTCTTCTTTGATACCTGTTAAACTGAAAGGATTCCCTAGGAAGGTTCGTGTGTAAAATTGCTCCTTGACCCTTATAAAATCAGATTAGGTAGGTATGCGTAGTGGGTCAGAGAACCAGGTAGGTTCACATTATATATAGATTTGAATCTTGTGGAGGGAGTCTTTGACTACATATTCAAAGGAGTAGATGTTGTTGCAAGAACGAGGTTCAAGGACAAGCTCATCAATAGGGTAGCAACAGCACTGAGTAATAGTGATTTCAGAAGGATGGCTTCGGGATGACCAAGAGTCATATATTAACCCTTAGTGACACGGAGAAATATCAATTTACAGTTAATAGTAGTCGGTTCTATAGGCCTGCAAATCGGACTAGCCTAATAATCTTTCTTCGTAGATGGAGATTGTCTAAGAGACTTGTTAGAAAGGTAATCATGATTTTGAGTAAAACTTATTATCTTGATCTATGCTATTCTGCGTTGCTTGTTGATGGCCAAAGGGTATGAGGCACTTGGACTTATATCCAGGGTCTTAGAGTTCACGCACTACTGGTAGGTTCTATACTTTGCTGTAATATTCGAACTGTTGTCTTCCATGGAACCTCAGTGAGAGAATTGTTTGACAATAATAATATAGTTCACCTCACAGATTATCTACAGGTCCAAGGTCTGTTATTTTCGAAGGGTGGGATCCTTTGATCAGCTGTGAATATCATTCCCCATTCCACTAGTTAAAACTGGTTGGTTTATCGTGAAATTTACCTAAGGTTTCTAAGAACTCAGAGTGGTCGATATGGGTAGTAACCTATGTAGATACTACAATCTTCCGTGATATCTTGCATATAGCTTTCCAGATGACTTCAGGGTTAGAAGCAGTCAATACCGTATGGTAGAGTTATTCCTCTCCTTATCAACCTGGTCGTATAGGTTGTTAGACCAAGATATGCATGGTTTCAGGGTCTAACTGAGGTCTCAAGTTTATCCTCAAACCAACTTATCATATTCTCCATTTCACACGGACTGTGCAAACGACCTTGGCTCTGTCAGCGAAGGCTATACAAAATGGGTAGTAACTCAGTTGAAACCGACCCAATGCCCTTGATTCCAGTGGCATTGAATTGTCCCCAACTGCACCTTTATATAGTCTCCCAGGACTAGGTGATCGGACAGAGAGCGAGGATGTATATGGAGTTGCCAGAGGGGCGACAATTTTAGTTTTTTGGTGAGGGGTAACTTCTTACCCCAGGTGCCACATGGGACATCCAGGCCCCCCAAGGAGGCCATAAAGGTATGAGTACTATGTCAGACTAATTTTCATCAGAATACAGTACTGGATTCCACTACCCTATACCCATGTATGTAATAGATAGATGTGAACTAGGGCAAACTAGTACTTACCTCGTCCAATGAGCAAACTCCTAGATTGACATTCCACAGTCATAATAGTCACCAATCTAGATGTAAAGGCTACTTATACTATTTAAGGAATCAAAGAAGGCAATGAGTGGACAGTGTTAAGGGTAGTCAATTCTAAGAGCAACAGAATCTGTCAAGGGTTATAAACTATCTTCATAAAAGGAGATTGTCTGGGAAGGCTCATAGGGAAAGAATTTGAATAAAACTAATAATTTTGATAAGATCTCTTCTACCTTGCTTGATAATAGGTAAGCTCAGGATTTTTGATTTTGATTATCTCTGATATTCGCTGTTAACGTACAGGAACCTACATTGAGCGCTAGCTATAGCATAAACGAAACCTTAATTCCAACCATGCAAAACGATAGAAATAACCGTACAAGTTCTCAGCCTAGTTATGACCATACCCTCACTGTGACCAGCAATGGCGACTAATTCAGAAAGTATAGAATGAAATGATACCAAGAGAAATCATAACTGAAAGGAAGGATATAGATATAAAAGGAAAGTCAAACCACTCAGTCTGAGTCATAGTCGGAGGAGGAGGAGGCAGCAGTAGCAAAAACTGCTGGCATTGTGGGCGGGAAGTTTGTGCGAGTAGCGCAGATGTATGAGGCAAGACCAAGGATCATGCCCAGGGCGGCCCAAAGTGTAGAGACATGGCCCATCGTAGACAGCTTTGGAAGGTAAAGCTGGCGTTCACGGGACTTGGAGGGGCAGTTGAGAATTGCATGTTTGAAGGTTTTGTCCTCTGAGTGGCAGGAAGGGCAGGTGGGAGAGCGATCAGCATCGGTCCATGAGGGTTGCGCAGCAGGATAGCTCTTGCCAGGGCTGATTTGGTGGATTCGCCCAGCTGTGAAGCGGTCGAGGCCTATGAAGGCATGTGTGCGGAGGGACGGCTTGTACTGGTAGTAAGGAGCTGGTGGGGACAGGAGTGTCCAATCAGTGAGAAGGTACTTTCTGCACTCCTCCTTCATCAATTTGTAGGAGACAGCACCTAGGATCGGAGGAGGGGGGGCTAAAACAGTGCCCTGTAGGAGGTGTGAGTTTATCTGTGGGAGTTTGAACCTGTCCGGTACCACCTTGACTAAGAGGTAGCACATTGCATCGATTGGGAGGTGAGAGTGGACCGCGGGTATGGGCCTTGGTTGATTCCGGCGGAGGCGGATGTAGTTGGCCATAAGGCCACGAAGGAGCTGGCGGGAGGAGTCCCCTGCCCTAAAATTAGAGTAGGATAGAAATGATGTGGGCAGCCGGGCTGCGGCTGGGTTGATCGCGGGAGGGGAGCGGGCCAATCGTGGTGCGGCTATCCTGCGGCGATGTGGGAGGAGAAAGTTGAGAGGGGGGAGGCAAGCCTCACAGCGAAGGATAGATACAGGAGTCGATGAGAAGCAGTTAGTGACCTATCGTTGGACCTTGCTCTACAAGATCTCCATCTTAGCCATCATCGCAGCGTTGGGTATGAGGAGGCCAGCTCCGAAGGTGAGGATCGGTAGCAGCTGGCCCATGGCCAGTCTGTGGTTAACCTAGGGGACTATGCTTATGCCAGGAGGAGAGAGTTGCCTGATGAGGCCAAAGGCCACCTGAGCGAGGGCTAGTCTCTTGAGGAAGTGGGATAAGGTTTCCATCGTGGGTGAGAACTAGTATCCTAGCTAGCGGACTATGGAAGAGGGGTGGAAAAGACTCCCAGCAAGAGAGAGACCGGGACCAGTGAGGGGGGAGAGCGATCCCTTAGAGTTCGCCAGTGGATGAGTTCGGTTTTGGGGATGGAGAAGGAAACTCCAAGGGGGGTAGCCTTCCTGCAGAGGCGGGTGTAGTAGTGTTGAAGAAGCTGTGTATTCCTCCGCTATGACCTAGACCCAACACTGACAGTAAAGTCATCAATATTAGAAAACATAATCCCCTTTGGGATAGTCAGGTGCAGGGAGGAAATATAAATTAAAAATAACAAAGGAGAGATAGGAGAGCCCTTGGGGGCACCCACTTGAACAGGTAAGAAAATATTGAGGGGGCCTTGAAATGTCAAGCGGCATTTGGGGTTAGTCAAAAAGGAACGAACCAAAGAAACCATATAAGGAGATACGCCTTTAGCGCGAAGTAGGGAAGATAAACAGGTAGAGGAAATATTATCAAAGCCTGCTTTAATATCAAGGAAGAGGGTAAAGGTCTTGAGGCCTGCACATTGCAGCAGGAGGCCCTTGTGAGTGAGGGCAGCAGCTGCGTCAAAGGTGCTGAGGCCGGGGAGCGATCCACTGTGGTTTGGGTGGATGAGGCCAACGGTGCAAGCCATTAGCGAAAGGCGGGTTGCCATTTTCCATTCCAGAATCTTGGAAATAGTTTCTAGGAGGACAATGACTCGGAAGGAGGATATCCAGTTATAATCAGATTTGCCAGGCTTGGAGAGGACAATGCCATTGGCTCTTTTAATCAAGGAGGGGTGGAAGCCATAGGTCAGCGGGAGACCTAGGAGGGAGGAGAGGAAGATGTGGTTGATGTTGTTGATCCTTTTCCATATGCCATAGGGGATCAGGTTGGGCCCAGGGGCTGAGGTGTGGGAGGACTTGAGGAGGGCGAGGGAGATTTCACGTTTCTGAGGTGGCAGGAAGTCCGCGAACGGTTGCAGGATGGATGGCGCGGATTGGGGGTCTTTAGGAGGAAAAAGGTGATGCAGGAGGGAGGTGTTGACTTCAACGGGTGTCGTGGCATGGGGGAAGGAGGGGAAATGATCAGGGGGGTGCCTGCTAGCGATCCTTAGGGCAGCCCACACCGATTTGTAGTCCAAGGAGGCAATGAAAGAGTTCCAGTGTGATGCCTTGGCCTTTTTTATGGCCTTGAAATACGCGATGCGGGAGGCATGAGCACTGTCGGAGAGGGTGGTGGAGGGGGACATGCGTGATATTCTTGCCTCTCTGTCGAAAACTTGGTGCAGCTGCGATTGTTCAGCTGTGCACCGTGACTTTGACCTGAAGCAGGGACTTTGTTTTGTGTGTGCTGGGCTAGGAGGGAGGTGATGGTTCGCAGGTGGCGGTCAAACCAAGCACTAAGTGAGGCAGAGGTAGGGGGCGGAGGGGGAGGTGGGACTGATAGATCCTTGATGAGAGGGGAGAGTGTGTGCCAATCCGTCTTGGTCCAGTTAGGAGTGGGGTGAGGCTTGCGTAGGAGTGGCGTGGATAGGACTATTGTGATTGGGACATGGTCAGAGCCAGTGAGTGGGAGGGTGATACCCCATGAGCTAACAAAGGGGGCAAATGAGGGATTTGGGAAGGCAAGGTTTAAGACTCCAGGTCTGGATGTGCCATCGAAGGGGAACCTAGTAAATACACCTGGTGTATTTATAAGTGAGTAGCCTAGCTCAGAGGCCAGGTCAAAGTATGGGGAAGAAAGACTAAATTCAGTATCAGAAAGGACCCTTAGAGGGTCGGAAAGAGGGTGATGGAGGTTCAAATCCCCAACCAGGAGGGTGGGCAAAGCGTGTTCCCGGAAGATAAAAGGTGGGGTAATAGTACGGGTGTGGGATGAGCACCCGGTGGTGGAGTAGGCATTGTAAACGCGGAAGACCCGATGAGCTGAGTTACACAGGCCTGAAGGGGAGTGAATATCAATTGCCATAAAGCACAGCCGGTCGAAGAAGACAGGTAGTAGTGCAAAGACTAGCATGACATCAAGGAGACCATAAACGGCCACCCTAGGTTTGGCGCCATTAGTACTAGGTGGGGAAAAAGATTTATAGGAGGAAAATATTGGTAGTCGCCCCATGAAGACCAGTGGATCCTGCAGGGCGACCAAGTGTGGAGGGGTGGGCATAGCCTTAAGGCAATTGAATAGGGACAGAAACACATTCCAGCTCCCAAGGCAGTTCTGTTGAATGAGGGTGAGGGTAGTGCCTGGCGCCTGTGTCAGGGAGGGGGGGTCCAGTGCGGGACTCATTGGTGAGTAAAGTCCGCTAGGCTATGCTGGAGCGGAGAACTGGAGAGCCAAGTGGAGACTGGTGTAACAGACTTGGGGCGAGTGTCAGCTGGAGCAGCAGTTGGTGGGACTGGCTGTCGGGGAGTTGTGAGATCAAGGGTGGCAGTGGTGGGAGAGGGAGTCCTGGGTGGGTCGAGTAGGGT
>QFET01014588.1:0-14541 GCA_003316355.1 Tuber calosporum
GATCTCTGACTGAGGCTACAAGGTTGGCCAAGGGAAGAGTGGGGATAGTGGGGGGAGAGATGGCGTTGTGGGTGTTGGTAGCTTCGAGGCGCTCCAAGCGAGTGCCGATAGCGCCGATACCTGTGATCAGCTTCAGGAGGAGGGGATAAGAACTGTCTCACCAACGGAGAGGTCGCGGAGGTCAGAGTCCCAAAGACGAGGGAAGAGGTCGGGGTTTGGATCCATGGAGGGCCTAAGCTCATCATATAGCTGCCTGAGCAAGGGAAGGTTAGCATCAAGAGGGCTGGGGGACTGTGATGCAGAAGACGAGGCCAGGCTGGGCACTTCTGCGGGTGGGGCAAGGGGGGCAGTAGAGCTAGGGCGGCCGCCATAAGGGTTGCCACGCTCGGAGGTGCGGGATTGTGGCCTAGAGGCCCTACCAGTGTTGTGAGCCATCCCTGTTGGGGGTTGGTTCAGGGGAAGTGTCGGGTCACTTATACGTGAAGCCTAAGCGAAAAGTGAAATTTGGTGTGTAGAGATGGTTGCCACACAAATCCTGGTGGTTTTGTGTGGCCGAATGCGGTAATATTTTCAAGCGAGAGGAAGGAACAGGGCGCGGAGCGTGTATTATGGAATCGCTTATGCACTGGAATTTTAGTCAATAAAATGAAGCAAAGAATCGTGGTGTTAGCTAACATCCTCACCTATAGAGTTGAGTTGTCCACATCTACTTTGGCCACCTGGGACAAAATGACAACTACTTAGAATAGGGTTTTAGGCAGGGTCATCAATTGCTTCTTCTCCACTCCTATCCCAATTCTGAACTGTGAGGTCTACCTTGCCTTTTTAGTCACACTCCTTAAGGACAAGCTGTCAATTATTACATAGTCCTTAGCCCGTTCCTCCCCAGTATCAACTCCATATCGGATAGGCTCCGACCTTCCTTTACTAGTAGTGATACATCAGAGACCCAACTTGCCTCAAGGGAACATCCCAACAGCCTTAAGCAAAACTACATTCCTCTGCCATGTGTTAGACATAGAGAGACTACCCGTGGAGAAAGCTCAAAGAACCTCCAGTAGACCTGGTAGACAGCAACCTCGGTTCCCGGAGTGTAAACACCCACGACAAACGAAAAGATATAAGGAGGTGCAGGGTAAAAGTTTTGTAGGTTGCACAAGGGTTGGGGGAGGCAGACCTCGCATGTGGAACCTACAAAACTTGTGCCCTCTACAGTACAGTACTCGTCCAAGGCAAGAAGTATCCAAATACCCGAGGGGTTGTGAAACACTGTTGGTGTATGGATTCCTGAAGGGCATATGTGTTAGGTAATAAAGTGTTTTTGACCCACTTTGACAATGCAAACACCAGTGAATTACTTCTTTCCTACCTAGCATGATCAAATCATAGGAGAGAAGCTGAATGTTGGATTTTTAATAAAAAATATTAAGGATTTTTTTTTTTTGAGAAAATGCCAGTCAAGACTGGGAAAACGGATTTCAAGAGACAATGCTTTGTGCAAGGTGTCAAGTTTGGAGCTGGATGGTCGTATCGGCATATAGCGTAGTATCAAAATCTGGGAGTTCGTATGGTTTGACATATTTGTCATATCTGAGCTACACTCAAAAAACAGAAAGTAGTGGCGGCCCTTGATAGTCCCTTCAACATGACACCATTTAGTCACCTCAGCTACTCAATTTGGTGTTTACCATCAGCTGCAATTACCTGATATTAAGGATATTTATAGGAATCAAGTACCTGAAAGTATTATAGGAAAGGCTTTTGCCTTAGACTGCTATAAGTGTCAAAGGCATAAAAGGTCTTGCTAACGAGACCACCCATGTGAACTGTCTCAGTTATGCCATTACCCACTAGGACTAGAGGAGTATAGATTGATGTCCAGTTGTATGGACTAACAAGTTATACAGTTGGCCATGGGGAGCTAGTGGTAACCTATGGGTAATATGTTGTCTGAAAGGTGCTTACAAGGAGCCTTCCACAGCTCCAAAAATTAAAAAAATTAAAAAAAAGTCAATTATAATATATGGAGGGGTATAAGGTGAAGAGAGGTCACCTGTAATACAGTGGTAGAATATTGATAGGGGTAACATAAAGGCATACAGTTACATTGCCTATGTACTTACTCCAGTTCTCTGCCCATTCAACCAAAGTACAAGTCTGTAGGCGTGTTATGACTTGTGGGCAATACAAGGCAGAGCTTATGCTCATAGGGCAGTATATATCTAGGCATTTCAGGAACTCTACGAAATGGCAGAGATAAATTGGTAAACTTCCTCATTCAACCTTAATCCAATACAAGATCTCAGTTATGTTCCAAAGTAAAAACTCTATAAATGCTCTCCTCACTCTATTGGAAGAGACGAAATGGCAAACACGGACTAGGAGGAATGGGCACTAATCGTCTTACACGTGCAAAGGTTGTGGTTGGGCACCAAGCGACAATTGGTCGCTGGCTTGCAACTGTGGGCTCTAGAAAGAGTGCCAGACAGCTCGATACAAATTGATAACTGAATGCAAATTTGTAGCTTACGGTAGTAAACTCATGGCTCATTATTAATTAGTAGTTTCATCTGGCTATGTGGCTAACTATAATTCTTAACTCAACAACACTCTGTGGCTCAATACCACTTTGAAATTTCTTAACCGTTAGTAGTTTAATTCAAAACTCTAAGATAATTATAAGCTACAAAGTTATAACATGATATAATTAAATTCAATTTAGCCATAAAGTGTTATTAAGCTACAAAGTATTGTGGGGCCATAAAATATCAATAGCCATGCAGCTTGGTGAAGCCAGAAATTTACTATAGTAAGCCACATATTTGAGCTAGGCTGTAAATTTTCATTGAGCTGTTGGCCACTTTATGTCAGAGGTAGCCAATTCTAAGGACACGTGAATCGACTAGGCCTAAATCTTGATTCAGTAGAGCGAGACTTGTCTAGGAAGGCTTGTTTGACTGTGTAGCAAAGATTTTTCAAGTAAAACGTATGATATTGATAAGATTTCTTCTCCGTTGCTTGATGATGACTAAAGCTAGGGAGGCACTACAATATTTATATCCTGCGTCTGAGTGTTTGCGGATTAAAACAGGCTTTACATATAAACAGGTATTTTCTCCCCAACCTTCGTCTCATAATCTGTGAGTGAACCCGCTTTGACCCTGAAACTTTCTTTTTCCCATCACAGCTAATAGTATGATCATAGCTCCTGACTTCTCTGAGGGTGTATGTTAGGGGTAGCCATTTCTAAGAACAAGCGAATCGAGCTAGGCCTAAATCTAGTTTCTGTAGCCGGAGACTTGTCTAGGGAGGCTCATTTAACTGTATAGCAAAGATTTTTTATGTGAAACATATGATATTGATAAGATCTCTTCTACGTTGCTTGATGAAGGCTAAAGCTAGGGAGGCACTACTAGTTTTATATCCCGCGTCTGAGTGTTTGCGGACTTAAACCAGTTTTACCTATAAACAGGTATTTTCTCCCCCACATTCGTCTCTTAATCCGCGAGTGAACCCACTTTGACCATGATACTTTCCCTTTCCCTGCACAGCTAATGGTATGATCAGAGCTCATGAACTCTGAGGGTGTAGAACCACTTTGTCACAGTTGTCATCCTTCTTTCGGCTGTTAAGATATGGCTGTCCCGTTTGAAATGTACCAATAACTTCTTAGAACTCAGAAGGGCCAGCTTGGTTGTTTGCCGAGTCTGCTTCGTGCGGTGTTATCCGGCTCTGCAGCAGGTTTGAGGATAACCAGTGTTCACGATCGACCCAATACCTTCTCTTCTACACTAACTCACCTTATCAACTTGTTCCGATAGGTTCATTGACCTTATAGGCATCATGGGGGCATCAGTGTACTCTCAGTGAGTGTCGGAGTATGCCTACTTCAATTGTGCGGTCATATCCATCTAGGACTCCCCGAGGTCACTTAACTTCACTGGGGTTTAACTTTGCAAGTTCTTGATGGAATTGCTTCATTCCAGTTCCCAGATGTAGCCAGAGATGCTCTCTTGTATAACCTGCAGACCGACAGCGAGGACGTATCCGCGGTGTTAAGATATGTCCCAATTACTTATTTTGGTTAGTAAACGAGCAACTGCACATGAGGGCAGTGTCGACTCGTAGGGCGAACGCCGGGGCCACTATTTGGTAATTGCCTGTAGAGGTTCGGACTCATGCAGTTCCTCCTGAAAAGTCATGTAATACTGTTGGGAGTCCTTTGTGCCTAACACGAGCTTCCCACTACTAGAGGTTTGTCCAAATCGCTTTCCCAAAGTTTCCCTCTCTTTAGGCACCACTTAAAAGTAAAAATACAATATAAAAATAAAAATAAAAATAAAAATAAATATAAAACACAAACTTAAAAATCCTGAAATTTAACTAGTCACCTCTTGAACTCAACTTTGTCGGATAAAAAACCTAACATGTTTGCTTGGCCACGTTGAGAAAACCTTTTCCAAGTCAGTCAACATCTTCCCTCTTTGGCATATCCGGATTCTCCCTATGAAATGCCTCCACCAATTACTGTGCATGATCTAAGTGTTTTGGTGGTTTCCCAGAGTGTTCATCTTCGGAACAATCAGTCTACTTCACAAAATAACGTCACATACACATTCGTTGGTTACGATCTCGAACTTGCCGGGTATAAGAGATTACTTCTCTCTTCTCTATTCTTTCAATTTCCCATTCAAAATCTGAACCGATTTCCACTGGCTTGCAGGGAGCTTGTTCCCTTGCTAGTCTATTGGATGTCTGATTGGGTTCCAACAATGATACATGAAATATCGGATGGATCTTCCATCTTGGTGATATTTCTAGTTTGTAGGCACGCTCTCCCCTTTTATCCAATACCTTAAACAGTCCATAGAGCTATGGGCTAAGCGTCTTGAAGGGTTACTTGGTACGTATGTTTTTTGCATTTAACATAACCAGGTCCACGACCTTCATTTAAGGCTGTTGCTTACCTTGCAGTTGTAATATTGGCTCATGTTTTCCCGTGTTTGTTCCAAGGCTTCTCTGGCCTGTTGGATAATTGGTTACATCCAGTGTGCATAGATATGGGCGCATGGATTTTGGACTTCGCGTTCCTACATACATTCTATTTGTGTATGGAATCCACAGTTGGCGAAGAATGGTGACATACTATGGGCATTCTTTACTGAATTGTTGGTGGCATGCACGTCTAGTGGTAACAACTGGTACTAGTCCGTTTGATCATAATTGACAAGGTTTCTGAGGTAGCCTTCCAGTATGTGATTGGTCCTCTCCGTTTGTCTGTCAGTCTGAGGGAGGGATGCCATTGACATCTTTCGTTTTATCCCAAAGGTTTTGCATAGTGAAGCTCAGAATTCTCCCTAGAACTTTGCATCCATCATGTAGATAATTTCCGCTGGATGTCTATGTAGCTTGCAGACTTCCCTGAAGAATACGTTTCCAACTTCTTTAGCAGTTGGGGTCCTTTCCAGACCTATAAAGTGAGCCATTTTTGTAATTCGATCGATAACTACCATAATTTGTGTTCTTCCTTGTGATTCTGGTAGTTGTGTAATGAAGTTGGTCGATGTGGATAACCATGCTGCGAATAGAACTTCTAGAGGCTGAGCTGACCGAACCGTGCATGTCGTGGAGATTTATTACATTTTTCATTCATCCGATGATCTTAAGTAGTCATTTATCCACGCTGTCCGCTCTGTCAAGTAAAAGTCCCTGGTAACAATTTCTAGTGTCTTTTCCTGTCCAAAGTGTCCAGCTACCTTAGAGTAGTGACAACCTTTGGCTATAATTGTCTGCAGCTGTTCGTTTTCTGGAATGTATAAGCGAGTCTTATAGCACCTCAATCCTTCAGTTACTGCCCTGTGACTTGGTAATAGTTTGCCCTCATGGGTTAATGTTCCAATTCCTGCTTGCGTTCCTGCTAGTCTTGATTGTTATGGCCTGCCTGTTTGATAGTTCTTAATAATGTCTGCAGATATTTGCTAAAATCGACCTTGGACATTATAGAATTAGACTTTAGGAGTAACCCTTTGACTTTTCTTGCATAAAGGTCTATTTTATCAAGAAACTCAAATTCGGCCTGGTTCGCTTGTCCGTATGCGACCACTACCTGGATCTTTATTGTAGTTTGTTTTCTGGGTGATACATCCATGCTTCTGAAGCCGCCTTATCCCATTGAAGGTGCTGCTAGTCCGTCGACTTCTATTGCCTGCCGTGTGTATGTTCTCAATTATCATTGGTGCCAACCGGGCTCCTTTGTGCACCTGGCAATCTTGATTTCCATGGTTCATTATAAGAACCTCGACTTCTCCAGTGTAATCAGTCTCGATTGCTCCTCCGCCAATGCTGATCCCAAATTTGGCGGCCATTCCACTGTGTGGTGCCAACCATGCGTATGTTCCCTTTAGCAATCCAAAGGAAATTCTAGTTTCCACCAACCTTTGTCCTTTGGCTGGAACTATGAAGTCCTATAATGGGTACAGGTCGTGTCCGGCTGCTAGTTGTGACCCTTTCGAAGGTATTCGTGCTTTTGGATTACACAAGTTTATTCGCAAGGACCCTGTAGACTCTATGCCAATTATTCTTTCCTGCCTTTCTGGTTGGTATAACTGCACCAGCGTGATTTGGGAGTGAGAAGGCTTGAGTATTGCCGGTTCGCTATTCGCAGCTCCCTCCTCTGGACGTTACTCCGGCCATAGGCTCAAGGCATCTGGCTTGCCTCCTCATTTTCCTGGTATATAGATAATTTTAAAATTTTAATTCGCCAGTTGTGGAGCCCATCGCATATGCTGCGGATTCCATACCTTAGTACTAAGAAAACTT
This sequence comes from Tuber calosporum, assembly GCA_003316355.1. NCBI lineage: Eukaryota > Fungi > Ascomycota > Pezizomycetes > Pezizales > Tuberaceae > Tuber > Tuber calosporum. The sequence continues at coordinate 6,820 of QFET01014588.1, forward strand.
TGTAGATTCTGATAATCAGTGTAAACAGTTACTGGTTTTTCCGTTCCAACTAAGTACTGTTTCCATTATTTGAATGCTTAGAGAATCGCCAATAGTTCCTTATGATTTATCATATAATTTCGCTCTGCTGGGCTCAGCTTCCGTGAGTGGAAGGCCACCGGATGTAGCTTTATGTCTTTAAACTGTGAGAGGACTCATCTTAGAGCAAATTCGCTAGCATCGGTTTCCACAATTATTTCGCTGTCAGGGTAAAAATGACTGAGTATAGGGGCGGAGAGGAATCTTTTATTAAGTTCTTTTAATGCCCCAACTTGTTCCGGCCCCCAGCTGAATTTTCTGAGGTCGCCCTTCAAAGTTTCGGTAATTGGTTTGCAGATTTTGGGGAAATCCTTAATCAAACGTCGGAAAAAAATTGGCCAAGCCAACGAATAGTTGCACCTCCTGGACAGACCTTGGAGACGTGCAATTTTTTATGCTTACGACCTTTCTTTCATCATGGTGACTCCATCAATTGCCACAATATAATGCAAAAACCCCACTGTTTTGACATCAAAAACTGACTTGGTGGTTAATACTGCTAGATCATATTCTTCAAACGAGAGAGTAGCTTGTTGACCAAGTCGTTGTATTCTTTCTCTGTCTTGGAGTAAATAAGGATATCGTCTAGTTATACCACCACTCGATGATATAAAAATTCAAGTAGAGTTTTATTTATCATGGCCTGGAATATGGCCGACGATGTCAGCAGCCCGAAGGGCTTGACTTTGTACTCAAATTGGCTGTATCGGGTCCGGAATGCTGGTTTCCACTCATCTCCTTCCTTTATTCTATGGTGGTGTTAGGCATCCTTTAAGTCGAGCTTAGTGAATATTTGGGCACAAGACACCCAGATGAGGAGCTCGCTCTTTGAGGGTAGCATATATTTGTTGGCCAACGTTAGCTTATTCAACTGTCTCTAGTCCACCCATAGCCTCATTGAACTGTAAGGTTTCGGGACAAATAACGTTGGTGCCCCAGCAGGAGATTTGCTCTACACAGTTTTCCCTTGATCCTACATTTTCTGCAGGTATTTGCGCAGTAAATCCAGCTGGTGGGCTGACATCGGATATTTCGGGCCCCATGGCGGTACTGCACCCTGTATCAAGTCTATGGCGTGGTCAAAAGTTCTTCTTCACACTAGTTTCTCTGCTGCCTCTGGTGCAAAAACCCTCTTGAATTCATGGTATTCCTCAGTTATTTGCTGGATGTTGGTTGAATCTGGAGTCGATACTATTGTGATTCTTCTAACATATTATGCTTCTGGCTCCTAGGCCACGGTCTCCTCCCATTCAAATGTCAGGTTTGGGCCTTCATCATTAACATGACAATAGCATTTTTCGTCTTTAAATGTCCGCTTTTGCGCATCCTCAATGTGGCTTATGTCATGTTCTGTAGGCCACTATCCAAAAGGTATGATAAGGTCATATTTGCCAGCATTGGCAATTTCGCAAGTGATGTGAGATCGGTGTGCATTGCTCCCGATCTCTAAAAGAATAAGATGTGTGTAGTGTATTCCCCTATTTGATGCTATGGTTCCTACAAAGTTGTTAATGTACAAGCTATTTGTGCGTGTTTGGTATGGTAGGCGATGCATATTAAACAGTTCTAGGTTAATTAGGAATATATTAGACCATGAGTCTATTAGAACAAGAATATGGATCCGTTCTCTATTTGCTACAATGGTTGCCCGGCCTTCAGGGCATGAATGATAAGGTGGGGCTGGTGGTTCTGTTTTGTTTCTTTAGTTAGGGCAGCTAGGGGCCTGTGCAGGTCTTTTGTATGACATTTTCGTTGTTGTGGTAACTTAGGGTGTTTCTTCCCATGCCCGCACGGTTTCAGCTATTCAAGCCTCCTCTGACAAACTAAAATCTTTGTCTTTAGTGTACTGGGTAGCCCACTACTAGCGGTATTTACCCCTTGGGGAAGGGTTTGCTATACACCTGTCATTGGCTTTGCCTGGCTGAAGCTGGACTCGTATCCTTAGGTTTTGTTTAGCTGATTCTTCGCTCATCGCCTTGATTACCCCATGAGTCTATCGTATCTATCCTGTTCATAAAGCCGTAGTCAAGATTCGGGACGGATTTATCCCGCTCCATTTAGCGTGTTGACTAGGTAGCCATAGTTTCTCTTACTCTTCCAACTTCATTTTTCTTCATGTCAGGATCCTGTTCAGTTTCTCCTACTATTCCATTGTCCAGCCGACCTGTTATATTATTCATTCCTGGAAGGCTTCTCATGATCCAAGCTAGACTGATTTTGTTAAGAGTAGCTGATTCTAAGGGCAAGCGAATCAAATTAGGCTTAAATCTTTCTTCGTAAACGGAGAGTGTCTAGGAAGGCTCGTGGGTAAAGATTTTGAGTAAACTTATGATATTGATAAGATCTCTTCTCCGTTGCATGATGAGGTGTAAAGCTAGGGAGGCACTTCGATATTTATATCCCGCGTTTGAGTCTTCGCGGACTACATCAAATCTACGTATAACCATGTATCTTCTAACTAATTCCTCCTTTCGAACACTAGAGCGAACCCCCTTTCACCCTGAAAAATCTCTTCCCCGCACAGCTAATGGTGCGATCAGAGCTCTCCTTTCTCCGATGGTGGGCGGGCCCACGCGGTGAGAGATATCTACCTTCGTTCTGCTGTATAAACTATGACTGTCCAGTTTGGAATCTGCCAATAGTTTCTTAGAACACCAAGGGGCCAACTTGGTTGTCGACCCAATCCGCTTCGTGCCGTGATATCCGGCTCTGCGGTGGGCTTTCAGGATGACTTGTGTTCACGATCGGCCCAATTGCCTTCTCGTCTCCACTGCCTCTCCTTATCAACATGTTCCGATAGGCTTGCTTGCCTATGATAGGCATTCATTTGGGGTTCGGTACTATTCTCTGTGGAATAGCCCGAATACCACTCCCTCCTAGGCTTCCGGACGTTATTTTGGTCTCTTGACTTCAACGGGATGTAACTCTGTGAGTTCTTAACGAAGTCGCTTGGTTCCTTTTCCCAGGCGTAGCCAGAGAGGCCCTCTAATATACCCTGCGGACAGGATCCGGTCGGACGGAGGGCGACGACGTATACAGTGTTACGAGAGGTGCTCCAATATTTCTTCTTTCTATGTTTGTGAGCAACTGCCAAAGGCGCCAGTGCTGTCTTCCGGGGCCAACGTCGGGGCCGGAGGGGGGTGTTAGTCTATGGAGTTTCAAGCCCAGAGCTCTCAAACTACTCCTCTGGGCCCTTGTGGGAGTTATATGCCTAACACGAGCTCCCTCCTCCGAGGTTTCGCCTCGAATACCTCTGGGTCCGATATTCCCCCTCTTGCAACAAACCAAATACTATTATAATACATAGATCCATTATGAACTCGATAGGGTAGGGTGAAAAACCTGCCGCGTTTGCTTGTCCACGCCAGGAAAACCTTTTCCTATCATTCAACTTCTGCCCTGGATGGCATTTCCGGATTTTCCCTATGAAACTCCGCCACCAATTCTTTAGCATGCTCTAAATGCTCTGGTGGCTCCCAGGTATTTTCATCCTCTGAGCACCCAGCCCACTTAACAAAATATCGTATTTCACGAATTTGATTATTCCGTCCACGCACCGGTCTTGTGTATGAGATTATTTCACTCTTCACAATACGTTCTACTTCCCACTCGAAGTCCGCGTCAATCTTTTCCGGCTCTCTGAGTGGTTGTTCCCTCTGTGGCCTGGAGGAGGTGCGGTATGGTTCCAACAGGGATACATGGAATATCGGATGGATTTTCTATCATGGTAATATTCCCAGTTTGAAGGCGCGGTCTCCTCTTTTCTCCAATACTTTGAACCGACCATAGAGCTTCGGACTAAGCTTTTTCGAGGGTCGCTTAGTTCTGATGTTCTTTGCGTTGAGCATAACCTGATCTCCTGGTTTGATGTCTGGTTGTTCTTTTGCCTTCCGATCGTAATATTTCTTCATATTTTCTCGGGTTTGCTCTAACGCTTCTTTAGCCCGTTGGTGTATTGTCTTCATCTAGTGAGCATATAATTGGGCTCCTGGATTTTGGGCTTCTCGTTCCTTCATCCATTCAGTCTGCGGGTGGAAACCATAATTGGCATAGAACGGGGAAAGTCCATGTGCGTTTGTTGCCGAATTATTGTGGGCATGCTCGGCTAATGGCAACAACTGATACCAGTCATTTTGATCGCAATTGACAAAGTTCCTTAAGTAACCTTCCAGCAGTTGGTTGGTTCTTTCGGTTTGTCCATCAGTTTGAGGATGGTAGGCCGTTGACATTTTTCGTTTTATTGCTAGACTTTTGCAAAGTGATTCCCAAAATTCTCCGGAGAACTTTGCATCCATATCGGAAACGATATCTGAGGGAAGCCCATGTAGCTTCCAGACTTCTCTTAAGAATACATTTGCTATATCCTTTGCCGTTGCATTTCCTTCCAGACCGATGTAATGTGCCATCTTGGTAAACCGGTCTACTACGACCATTATTTGCGTTCGTCCTTGCGACTCTGGTAGTTGTGTTATAAAGTCGGTGGAAATGGATGACCATGCTGCATATGGCACTTCCAAGGGTTGTAATAGACCATACCTCGCATGCCGCGGGGACTTACTGTGTTGGCATTCGTCACATCAGCGGACCTAATCATTCATCCAGTTGGCAATGCCTTTCCAATAGAAGTCTCGTGATGTGATCTCCAAGGTTTTTCCTTGACCAAAATGTCCTGCCACCTTGGAGTCATGACATCCTTGGGCAATCATTGTCTGTAACGCTTCGTTGGCTGGGATATATAAACGGTTCTTGTAGTACTGTAGTCCTTCTACTACTGTCCAGTTGGCGGGCCATGGTTTTCCTCCCTTCTGCAACTCTTCCAGCCCGCTCTTGCGCTGCTGCCAGTCTGGGTCCCTTATGTCCGCTTGCTTTATGTTTGCCAATAATTTCTGGTCATATTTCCTTATATCTGCTTTTGATATTATGGCGTTAGACATCATGCAAGTTATATGCCCAATTCTGGATTTTTCTCCCCAGTCCTGTGTGTCAAAATACTCATTTTCTTAGTGGTCGGCCAGTAGGTGTGCCACAACTATCGAGGTCTGTTCCGCTCTGCCCCTACGCGGGGAGGGGTCTGAGCTGCCGAAACCGGTACCTCCACGTTCTGTCAGTGCTAGGCTCTCGACTTCCATTGCTTCCGAGGTATTTATATTTTCTATAACCAATTGCGCTATACTATCTCCCTCGCGCACTTGGCAATCCACGTCGCTATGGTTTCTCATAATGATTTTCACCTCTCCAGTGTAGTCCGCATCTATTACGCCGCCTCCAATTCCAATTCCATGTTTTGCTGCTAGGCCACTTCTGGGTGCTATGTGAGCATAAGTGCCTGAGGGTAACCCTACTGCAATTCCCGTTTCAACCAGAACCTGGTTTCTTGCGGGTATTATGAACTCGTTGATTGCGTAAAGGTCGTGTCCGGCTGCCATTCGTGATCCTTTAGTAGGCATCTTGGCTCGTTTGGACAGTAGTTTGATCCTCAGGTTGATGGTACTTGGATGGGTAGCCATTCGTGTTCTTTATTCTGGTTCATTCATGTATACCAGAGAAATTTGAAAATGTGTAGGCTTGAGTATTGACTGTTCGCTATGCGCAGCTCCCTCCTCCGGACGGTACTCCGGCCGTCAGCTTAGTGCGTCTGGCTTTCCTCCTCGCCTTCCTGGGCGGTAAACAATCTTAAAATTGTAGTTTGCAAGTTGCTGTGCCCTCCGAATTTGCCTTGGATACCAGACTTTTGTGGTCAGGAAATTTTGTTAATTTTAGTGATCCGTATACACGGTTACCGGTTTTTCTGTTCCCACTAGATACTGCTTCAATTCTTTAAAAGCCTCTAATATGGCTAGCAGTTCTTTGTCGTGGATTTGGTAATTTCTTTCGGCGCGACTTAGCTTCCTTGAGTGGAAAGCGACCGGGTGTAGTTTTTTGTACTTGAACTGAGACAAAACACAGACTAATGCGAAGTCGCTAGCATCTGTCTCTACCACTGTTTCCCTTTCCAGGTAAAAGTGGCATAGTATGGGGGCAGTCGTGAATCTGTGTTTGAGTTCTATGAAAGCTGCCTCCTGTTCAGGGCCCCAGTTAAATGCTTTAGGGTCTCCCTTCAACGTTTCAGTTATTGGTTTGCAGATTTTCTAGAAATCTTTGATAAACCGCCTGTAGAAATTGGCGAAGCCAATAAAAATTTGCACCTCCTTTACAGATCTTGGTGCTTTCCAACCCTTTATACTAGCAATTTTTCTCTCGCTCATGGTGACCCCATCAACCGCGACGATGTAACCTTGAAATTTTACAGTATCCACATGGAACACTGATTTTGTCGTTGAGACAGCTAGGTCGTATTCTTCTAAGCGAGTCAGAACTCGCTTAACCAACACGATATGTTCTTTCTCTGTTTTGGAGTAGATAAGAATATCATCCAGGTATACCACAACTACATGATCCAAGAATTCGCGTAGAATTTTATTCATCATGGCTTGGAAAGATGCCGGCGCGTAAACCAATCCGAATGGCATAAATTTGTATTCAAAGTGACCGTACCGGGTTCCGCATGCTGTTTTCCATTCATCTCCTTCCTTTATCCGTAGGAGGTGGTATCCATCTTTCAAATCCAGTTTAGTGAATATCTTAACTCCTGCTACTCTATCGCGGAGTTCACTCATTAGAGGGAGAGGGTATTTATTTGCGATGGTCAACTTATTTAGTTGACGGTAATCCACACACAATCGCACTGAACCATCTGGTTTTGGGACGAATAGGATTGGAGCCCAGGCTGGAGTTTGACTCGCGGTAATCTTTCCTTGATCATGCACTTTTTGCAGGTATTTGCTGAGTAGATCCAACTGATGAGCTGACATTGGGTATATAGGTCCCCAGGGAGGAACTGCTCCAGGTACCAGGTCAATGGCATGGTCGAAGGATCTGCCCCTAGCAAGTTTCTCTGCCGTTTCCGTAGCGAATGACTTTTTGAACTCATGGTATTCGTGTGGGATTGCCAGGGGATGGGACAGTTGTACTGTCTCCGGCATTGTTCGTACCATTTCTATTCTTCCCACGTACCTGGCTTCCGGATCATGAGCCACAGTTTCGTCCCATTCAAATAATCCTTCCATGTCTTGTGCTTGGACATGGGTCTGACATTGTTCATTATTGAAGTGCCATTTCTTTGGATCTTCAATGTGTGTGATGGGGTGTTCCTGATGCCACCAGCCAAACGGGATAATCAAGTCATATTTCCAGGCTGGTGCAATTTTGCAAGTAATGTACGATTGATGTGCGTTCGTTCCTATCTCTAATAAGATAGGATGAGTGTAATGTTTTCCACCGCCTAGGGCAGGTGTTCCTTCAAATGTGAGGATATTTTTGGTCTCAGCGTGTTTATTGTAAGAAAACCGAAACTGGTTTAATAGTTTCTGATTTATGAGGAATATATTAGGTCCAGAGTCTAATAAAGCGTGTGCGGGTATTCTCTGGCCATTTGCCTCTAGTGTTACCCTGCCTTCTAGGCAGGTGTAGAATTGAGGTACTTGGGCCTCCCTTTTGTTTTTCTTGTTTTCGCCACTAGGGGCTTGTGCGGGTCGTTTTTGCGACTTAGTGTCAATCGTTGGTATTGATAACTGAAGGTGTTTGTTACCATGCCCGCACGGTTTC